>JASDQU010750467.1:13488-26583 GCA_032191745.1 Picea mariana
AGGTGTGGGCCCATAACCTGTTAGAATATGAAAGGATGTGCTCGTTTTACCATTGACAATATCCCTATTGTCACCCAACCATAGGCCTAAGCCACCATCCGAGCACCTTGACCTTGACAAGGAGAAGAATCTTGGTAGAAATCCAATAGCCAAGCAAGGCTAATGCACCAAGCAAGAAAGTAACCAAAGCTGATCAGAGAGTCCAACCCAAAACTGGCGCAACACCTTCCCCAGAACTTGCGCACAAGACTGCCAGCCTCCAATGCACACAAGTGACTTCTGCAATTCTGAGAATGTGACAAATGAGAGACTGGCGCCCTATATTTATAGTATTCTTGGCAGACTTGCCTAAGCCAACTTCTCCTTCTAGTTACTAATTAATTCATATTAATTATCTTTCTTCAACCGACATCTCGTCTAGGGTTACATTCATTTCTTTGCTTCCTTCCAGAATATTCTAATCTTGTCAAAGGTCACAATAAAGGTTCATACCTCCCAAAGCTACCATAATATCAACAATCTCATCTCTTTTGGATGACTTTCCCACCCTTTGAAAAACATCGCATGCATGACAGTATTCTTTTGCATCCTTGTGAAGTGTAGGCCACTGACATCCCGCGCACAAAATATTCTACGTAGTTGTTTCACCTGCATAGTGTTCTCCAACTATCCCTTCGTGTGCTTCTGCAAGTATCATCGACCTTTCATTCTCTACCACACAATGCCTTAATATTCAATCTGCACCAAGCTTGTATAAATTCCCTGCAATGAGTTGGTAGTCGGTTGCTTCTTCTGCGCCACTATCATGTCAGATGGAGCCCTTCCCATACTTAGAAATTGTACAATGTCTGCAAAGTAGTCATCCACCATTTTTACTAAAAATAATTGTGCATCTGACAAATTTTCGTCTTGATTCCCCTCATCTTCTCTTGAGAGTATGCGCGATAAGTGATCTAGTCCTGCATTCAACTTTATTGGTTTCACAACAAACTCAAAATCATATTCCTAGAACAACAACAACCATCTGTATATTCTCCCCCCAATGTTGGCTTGTTAACTAAGTATTGAAGCATAGAATGGTTTGTATACATCTTAAAACGAGAACCCAACAAATAGTGGCAAGACATCTGCAACACATATACCATTACCAACCCATCTCATTCCATCACAATGTAATTCTTTTCAGTTGTCGACAGGTTCCTGTTGGAAAACCCAACGCTATGGATGACGCATCCACGTGAACATGAAATTCCTTTCCCTAATCGAGAAATATCGTAATCGACACAGTCACTAGCTTCTGCTTCAAAGTGTCCAACCCTTTTTGACAGTCCTCGTTCCATTGGAACTTCACTTATTTTTTTAATAACTTCTCCATAGGTGTTGTAATCTGGGCATAACCCTTAACGAACTTCCTGTAGTATCCTGTATACCCCAAAGTTTCTCTCATCTATCCAATTAATGTGACCAGTTGTAAATCCAAAATCATTGCAATATTAGCAGGATCCACTAACAAGCCTTGTTTACATACCACATGGCCTAGCAAAATTCCAAATGGTGTGAAAAAAATACATTTATTCAAATTCAGTGAAATATGACACTACCTACACCTATCCAACATCAACCTAAGTACTTCTATATGATCCGTCAATAGGCTAAATACAGTCCAGTCATCTAAGTACACTTCCAATAATTTATGAATAAACTCCTTGAAAGTTGTGACAACTACTAAGGAAAAAATTGAGGTGCATTCTTTAGCCTGAAAGACATCACTGTGTACAGATAGCTCCCCCATTTTGTCACAAAAGTAGTCTTATGCCTATCTTCTGGGAAATTTTAATCTGATGATATCCTGAGAAACCATTTGTGAAAGAATAGGCGTCCTGCCCTCCTACATTCTCTAGCACTTCATTCGTAAATGGTGTCGGGAATGGATCTTGTAGACATGCATCATTCAGTTTCTTTAAGTTGATGTAGATCATGATTCCTCCTATTTTCTTATCCTGCACTACCATTGGACTTATCCATTTTGGCTCCTCGACGAGCCTAATGATCCCAACCTCTATCATGCGGTCTATCTCTCTCTTTACCTTTTCTTTTTATTTCAGATTTATCCTGTAGGGTCTTTGTCTAGATGGATTAGCACCTTGTTTCAAAGGGATCTTCATTTCGCCTAACTCACCAACTATTCCCTTCATCTGCGAGAATGTAGTTGGGAATAGATCCTGATACTCGCGCAGTAAATATGCAATCTTATCCACCATTTCATCATTCCAGTAATTTCCTATATGTGCGAACTTTGGGTTCTCTTTCGTCTCAATATTTACCTTTCATGTCTTTAGTGGTTGCGCATATGCAACAAATTCAATTTCTGGTCCTTTGATTGCACGTTCCCCCTCTGTTTCAGGTACCTATATATTCCTAGGATTCTCCTCATCCTAATTTTCCTTAGCAACATTGTAACACTACAATAATTCATGAACGGTCATGGAAGATCTATGCGCATTACACCCAGGTACTACTTCCATCATTCCCTCTTTTGAAAATATGTTAGTTCTGATGGCCTACAAAGCTGCATCTAGTAACGGGGATTCATGCTCAAACATAAATGTTACTTTAAAGCTCCGAGTTAGTTGGTCCCAATCTCTTGTTTCCCTGCACATCACTAGTTCCAAGTACCAATTMTTTGGGATTGTATCCAATGTATGTATTAATCGATGCRTCCATTCCTCMTTTGGTAATGTACTCCATATATTTYGACACTGCAAAATATGCTYGGTTGGATCACCGTCCCATGTATACCTCTGCACAATGTACTCCTCGTTACCGAATYTAATTTGCAGTAATTTTCTACACTTCTGCCAATATTCTATCYGTTCTTTGTGCACAACCTACCATCTGGATGGAGTGGCTTTTAAGATGATGTCTAATGCCAAAAATCTCTATTGTTTTGGTACCTGCAACTCACACGTTTGTACAAATGTTTCTATATCAATCAACYCATCATACTTGGGTGGGTCACATAACTCTATTGCAATCCAGTGCACTGATAGAGTAATGTTCATGCATCCTCAACTGCCAATGTTCATGTCTTTCCTCCGAGTCTGACACACATGAGATAATACTCTTCCAACTTAGTGCACCATCCACATTTGGGTTAACATAGTCATCCATTCGCATAGTCATATTATACAAGTTATCAATTTCATTCCCTTTTGTTGGCTCTATGTACCTCTTTCCTTCTGTCGGATCTAATGACACAATAAATTTTAAGTATCCTATTTCAAAGATCATCTCTCTCCTCTTCATATTAATGATAACTTGATAGTCGAAGGCCCATTCTAACCCCATTAATGGAGGATATGGTTGATTGTCATCCACTATCTTGATGACTTCGAAATTTGCTATATTACCATTCTCTAAATCCACTGCCTCCCTAACAGTTCTAGGATCATCATTAGTAGTCGACAACTCCACTAGATCCCAAGCCTCATTCTTGTCCAACATTTCCATTTATTCCACCATGGCCTTTTTCCAGAGTTTTCCATCCTTTGAATTCACTGCCCCCCGAATAGTTCTAGGATCATAATCAATAATAAACAAAGAAAAATTTGAACAAAAATCAAGTGGAGTATACCTTTCCGATTTCCTTCTTTCTCGAACCGATCTCAAAATTGGAGTATGAGGCTCTTCTTTTTCTTTCAATTCTTGTTCTTCTGTAGATTCTGATTCATTATCCTTCAATTCAAACTCTATTTTCTTTGTTTCTTCCTCCCCAAGTAGGACTTCCTGTTTGATAAGATCTTTGATTTCTTTAAATATGACATCTCGACTTTACACTACCTTCTTAGTTTTTGGATTCCAAAGCTTATAACCTTTTATACCATCTTTATAGCGAATACAGATACACTTTTCATCCTTTTTATCTTGCTTACTATTGTTTTCCTTTGTAACATGTACATATGAATCACAATCAAATACCTTGAGATGTGTAAGAGAGGGCTTCTTACTAGTCCATACCTCATGTAGAGTCTTGTCATCCAGTGCTGATGAGGGTGATCGATTGACTAGGTAACATGCAATACCAACTACCTCTGCCTATAATTCATGTCCTAAGCTGACACTATTGAGAATTATCCTTTCTTTTTCCATTAATGTCATGTTCATCTTTTCTACAACTCCATTAGAAATGTTTACATAAATCAAAATCCAGAGAGAAATTGACCATACCTTCAACCTGCTAAATTTAGAGCTGCTATTAAGTTCTTTTCAATTTTACTAGACAATAATAACATAAGCAGGATCACTGAGAGAAACACAATCACAAGGTACACAACATTTTATCCTAGGAAACCCTCATGGGGGAGAAAACCCAACAAAAAATTCCTTAATATAGATTGCCAATACAATGCCAAGATAAATACCAAAACACTAAAGATAATCCAACACTGAGCATGTGCCTCTCTCTCCTCATTCTTGCAACTGCAACTACCTCCAAAAGATGCACACTAGATGAGTTATTGAGTGAGTGAGAGAATGAGGCACAATCCTCTCTTATTTATACTAGCTGATAGGCGCTAGGGTTATGCCTCTTCACCAAGTAGGGCCGACTTCTTCAACTAGTGGTTAAAACCACTTTAATTAGCCATAGGGTCTGACTTTACAAACAACACAATATAACTATGGTTTGAAAAATCCACAAAAGGGGATTTGGTATTATACAAAGACTGACATGATCAATACACAAAATATGATTTGATCTATATAACAATAACTCAATTATAATTAGAATATTCTTCGTAGTTACAATATTTCAACACTCCCCATTAACAAGAAGGGTATTCTACTGACATAACCCAACACAAAATCATCAGAATAAGGAGAGGGAAACATCATCATCAACATCTTGGAACACTGATTGGCACATCTATAAATCATCAGAATTTTTCTTCATCTATAAATCATCAAAATATTAGTGAAATATGATTTTATTCATGATGTGAAATATAATCTATAAATTCATGGCTGACCCCGGATTGAAAGAACATCCTGAAGTGCTCTTTCTATCAGAAACACTTCCAGCCCAATATGAATCAGTATAACCAACCAGTCTGACATCATGATCTCCAATATAACAGAGACCAAAGTCCAACGTACCCTTAAGGTATCTCATCACATGCTTTGCAACTACAAGGTGAAAATTCCTGGGCTCTACCAGATATTGACTCAAGGTGTTTACAACAAAGCATATATCTGGCCTAGTATTCATTAGATACATCAACGAACCAATAATCTGTTTGTACAGAGCAACATCAACCAATTCTGACGAAGTATCAACCATGAGCTTCAACTTTGTTTCGATGGCTGTGTTCATGGATTTACATTCCAACATGTCAAACCTCTTCAGTATTTCAACTACATACTTCCCTTGGATAAGGAAGATCTTCTCTGCGCTCCGCCAAACTTCAAGACCTAAGAAATAATGCATCAGGCCTAGGTCTTTCATCTCAAATTATGCAATGAGATTCTTCTTACAATCAATGATGAGATTTTCTTCTCCTGTTAAGAATAAGTCATCCACACACAACAACAATATAGTTGTCTCATCATTCATAACCTTGAATTAAAGGATAGAATCAAGTTTACTCTTGGTAAAGCCCAATCTCGTCCGAAAAATATCAATTCTACCATACCAAGCTCTGGGAGCTTGCTTCAATCCATACAAATCCTTCTTGAACCTGCATACATGAGTCTTTCTATCTTCAAATTCAAACCCTTATGGTTGTTCTATATACACATCTTCTTCAATAACACCATTTAAGAAAGATGTTTTCACATCTATCTGGTGTAACTTCCACTTCATCTTGGCTGCAAGAGCTATGATTGTTCTAATAGAAGTGTATCTGGCTATAAGAGAAAACATCTCTTCATAATCAATGCCTTACTTTTGAGAAAATCCACGATATACAAAACTTGCTTTATGTTTTTCAATACTTTCCTCTACAACATGTTTTATCTTGTATATCCATGTGGAAGATAACACATATTTGTTCTTCGGTCTGGGAACTATTACCCATACATCATTATTTATAATGGATTGGTATTCTTCTGTCATGGCATCCACCCATTCTTTCTTTTGAATGGTTGCTTCAAAGCAAGTAGGTTCCTTTTCTATCAGATCACACATCAAAGCCATATAACTAGAGAATGGATTAGGTTTCTTGCTTTGTCTCATGGTTCCATATGGGGCACCATACTTCTCTCCATCTTGAATAAGTTCCCTTGCCCAAGCTGGCTTTCTCTTGTGACAGATCATCATTTGGGGAGGTTCTTGAGATTATGTCATATCATGATATTTTGGAATCTCATCATCAAGGGTAACTATAGCTTCCCTCACTGTTTATGCAACTTTGGGAGCTACAGGTTCTTCTTCATATACTTCTTCAAGCTGGAATCTCCTTGATTTCTTAAGTGTTGCATCTTCATCAAAGGTTACAGCTATGTTGATCTCGATATGATGGTAGCCTGATATGTAAATTCTGAAGGCCTTAGAGACCCCACAGTATCCAACAAATATTCCCTTCTTTCTCGAAGGATCCAAATTAGTTCTCCTTTCTTTCAAAATGTGTACAAACACTGGACAACCAAATATTTTGAGATGGATTACTTATGGCTTCTTTCCAGAGAACATTTTTTCGAGGGTTTTGAATCCAAGTGCACTATGGGATAATATGTTTTGGAAATAAACTGTTGTTCTTGTTGCTTTAGCCCATAAGTGCATTGGAATATCTTGATCGTGGATCATAGTCTTCACTGCTTCCATTATTGTTCTATTCTTTCTTTCTGCTACACCATTTTGCTGAGGATTATAGGGAGTGGTGAGCTCCCTCTTAATCCCGATATCTCAACAAAAACTTACAAATTATTTTGAGGTGTATTCTCCTCCATTATCTGACCTGAGTATCTTTATTTTTCTTTCTAAGAGATTTTCTATCAAGTCTTTGAATTCCTTGAATTTTCCAAATACTTCATCTTTTGATTTCAAGAAATAAACTCAAGTCTTGTGAGAATAATCATCAATAAATGACACATAGTATGCATATCCACTAAGAGAGGTTGATGACACTGGACCACATACATCTGAGTGGATGAGCTCCAAGATTCTTTCTGCTTTACTGTCGCTCTTTGGGAAATGATTCTTTATGTTCTTTCCTTGTGCACATCCCTTGCATACACCTTCATGATCAACCTTGAATTTTGGTAGACCTGTAACTGCCTTGCTTACATATGGTAAGGCTTTGTAGTTGATGTGAGATATTTTTCTATGCCAAAGTTCACATGGACTCTCAGTGGAGTGAGTCAAGGTTGCATATGAGTGACCTTTTAACTTATACAAGCCACTTTCTTCTATTCCAATAACAATTGCATCTTATATGGTTTTTCCTTTAGGAAACATAAGAACTTCACCATGTATGAATGTAACCTTGAAACATTTCTTATCTAAATCTGAGATAGAAAGAAAATTCTCTGTCAAACCTGGTACATATAGTACATCTTTCATTTTCATCGGGGTCCCTGAATCAAGTTTGTAGGTGGATTATCCCACTCCTTTGATGGGGTACCGGTAATCATCTCCGAGTGTAACTTTTTGGGGAAAGTTATTTTCTGTAAGGCTAGAGAGAATGTATCTATGGCCTGTCATGTGCTTATAGGAACCATTTTCTATGAGTCAAGTATCCTCTCCAGGTGTCACAGATCCTGAGAGGGCGGAAAATAAGACATAATATTCAATCTCTTCTTTGGACAATTTCGTGGGTGGCTCATCATCTTTGACTGCATGGGCATGGTGTCTTTCATTATTTCTCTTATTGTATTCTTCTCTTATGGTAGGAAAATTCTTAGCAATGTGTCCCATCTTATCACAATGATAACATTGATAAGAGGAGAAATATTTTTCTCTTCTTTGACCCTTCTGATATTTATGGAATCTCCTTGGAGGATGAGATTCTTTATGAATGAATCTCTTTGGGGAGTGTGATTCCTTATCAAGGTGGGTATTCTTTTGGAAATGAGATCTTTTCTTTCCTCCTTTAGCATGAGAAACTAGGGATTGGTCTTCATCCCTTAATAGTACTGCTTCTCGGTTGGCTACTCTTGCTTCTTCTTGAACACATTCTTCCCAAAGACTGTCAAATTGGAGTTTCTGCTTTCTGGCACAAGAAGTTTGGATGAAGGTATCCCAAGGTTTTGTGAGACCATTAAGAGTTGTCATGATGATTTTATCTTCATCCAAGTTGTCTACAATTTCTTCTAGCTATTCTTTGAAATGAGTAACCCTAGAGAAATATTCTTGAACTATTTCTCCTTTCTGCATCTTTTTATTCTTGAGTTGGGTTCTTAAGTTCATCTTCCAGTTAATGTTCTTTCCTTCATACATTTTGGTTAGGGAATCAAACATTTCTTTTGGAGTATTTCTGGAAGATACTTGAGGGATCAAGTGATTTTTAACGGAGTCTGCAATGATCCTTTTGGCCCTAACCATATCCTTCTTGTACTTTGTGTAGGGACCCAGATTTCATTAAACTACCAGAAAAATAAAATAGAACAGTAAATTTGAAATTCACTAAATTTTTATTTAATCTATCATATTCTCTCCCATTTTTCAATAAATAAATTAACAATTTACATAACCATTTGCATAACAAGTTAAATTTACATAACAAATTGCATAACAAGTGGAATACCTTGTTCTGATGTTGTCTCCCTTCGCTTGAACCAATCCGCAATAGCTTGCTCCTGAAGACACCCCAAAACCAGCCACCCTACCGACTAGTACGCCTGGCCCTAGGACATCTATGGACGTCCTAGCCCTCCGAGCCCAAAACCCCTCAGCCCCGGTGTGCACTGTAAATCCCACTGTTCTAACTCTGTCTCAAAGCTCCCCCAAAATCTCCTCTCGTAGACTCCATGAATGAATAATAATCCCCTCAAAATGAATCCTCCTCCTTCCCTTATGCCTCCTTCACCGCCCTCGCACCTTTACTCCTCACCAAACCCCTTATCCATACATTTATTTCTCTTTATTGGTCTTATCCTTTACTTAATGTTCATTTTACGTATGGGTTACGTTATCCCTTATGGGATACGTAACCCATTTAAACTCATATTTTATTTTCCCCCATTTTAATACATAATTAATCAATTACTTTAATTAATAATCAATTAATCACTAACCATTAATTTAATAATTAATCATTTAATGTCTCATTTAATAATTACTCATTCATTAACCCCTAATCGAGGAGTTAATCATACTTCAACTAAGTATAATCAAAATGATTAATTAATAACTTGTAATCAATTAAGGTTATATAATAATTAATTATAATTTAGCTAATGTTTAGGATTATTTATGAAATTATTCATAGTAATAAGAAAAGGGTCATTAATAGGTTTTGTGAGACCATTAAGAGTTGTCATGATGATTTTATCTTCATCCAAGTTGTCTACAATTTCTTCTAGCTATTCTTTGAAATGAGTAACCCTAGAGAAATATTCTTGAACTATTTCTCCTTTCTGCATCTTTGTATTCTTGAGTTGGGTTCTTAAGTTCATCTTCCAGTTAATGTTCTTTCCTTCATACATTTTGGTTATGGAATCAAACATTTCTTTTGGAGTATTTCTGGAAGATACTTGAGGGATCAAGTGATTTTTAACGGAGTCTGCAATGATCCTTTTGGCCCTAACCATATCCTTCTTGTACTTTGCTTTAGCTGCATCTTCTTCGGGTTCTAGTACATTTTCTTTTATGAATTTTGCAAGGTCGTTCTCTTCAAGAATGAGTGCAATCTTGTACTTCCAGGCACAAAAGTTTTCCTCACCTTCTAACTTGTCAACAAGCTTAGTGCTTACAGACATCTTGACCTGGAGCTGAGAAAATGACAAAAAAATGAAAGTGCTCAGAAATTGAATCTGATCTTACCAGGAGGTGCATTGGGATGAGGCTAGTATGTTGGAGCTGTCATATTTAAAAAATTTCAATTTTTCTCCTTGAAACTTGACCTGCACAAATCTGGACTGGTACTGGTTTTTTGGTACCAGTCAAAACTAGGGTTTGAATTTCCATAGGCTCTGGCCACTAAAAAGGTGGCCTTAAGCTGCCAATGAGTTTTCTAGGCTAGGGCACACTCCCCTAGATGGTTTTTAGTTATAAATTCCATTCTAATAAAAAGCCCTAAATTTCTTGTACGACAACAGTGACGTTTTTGGTTACCCAATGAAAGGTGCTCTACTCAGTTTATCTCTGACACCATGTTAAATTTAGAGTTGCTATTAAGTTATTTTCAATTTTACTAGACTATAATAGCATAAGCATGATCACTGAGAGAAACACAATCACAAGGTACACATCATTTTATCCTGGGAAACCCTCATGGGGGAGAAAACCTAACAAAAACTTCTTTAATATAGATTGCCAATACAATGCCAAGATAAAGATCAAAACACTAAAGATAATCCAACACTGAGCATGTGCCTCTCTCTCCTCCTTCTTGCAACTGCAACTACCTCCAAATTATGCGCACTAGATGAGTTACTGAGTAAGTGAGAGAATGAGGCGCCATCCTCTCTTATTTATACTAGCTGATAGGCGCTAGGGTTATGTCTCTTCACCAAGCAGGGCCGACTTCTTCAACTATTGGTTAAAATCACTTTAATTATACCTAGGGGATGACTTTACAAACAACACCATATAACTATGGTTTGACCAATCCACAAAAGGGGATTTGGTCTTATACAAATCCCGATATGATCACTTCACAAAAGGGGATTTGATCTATATAAAAATAACTCAATTATAATTAGAATAATCTTTGTAGTTATAATATTTCAACACAGCCATACATTTACTGTGTAGTAGTTGAAGGTCCTTCTCTCCAATATGCCCTAGTCTTTAATGCCACATCATAGTCTTTTCTACAGATATTGTAGGAGTTTTTCCTTCTTTAGATCCATTCTCACGAAGAATGGAACTATTGCATATGTCACTAATAGTGCTTCCCTACAACTTATACAAAGTTCCAACCCGCATTCACTTCAACAACACCATTTCTCCTCGAACCATCTTGCAGGTTCCATTTTCAAACATTTTTTTTACACCAGGGAGTGTTCTAATCCCACCATCCATGAGCTTCAACTTGATTTTCCTCGTCCTATGATTTTGGCTATCGATTTTTCTCCTAGAAAAATCTCAACTCCATCATACCTTTCATATTCACAGAAACACTTTCTGTGAGGATTCATATGAAACGATGCACTTGAGTCAACCAAACATTCCTCTTGATCTACATGTGTGATTGAAGAATCCAAGTACACATCCCCTCCTTCGTTTGCAGAGGTTTTTTCTTTTGTAAAATGAGCATCATTCTATCCCTTCCCTCTCTCAACACTTTTGGATCTACCTTGTTTCTTGTAATGCCCTTCTTTTCTACATCTCCAACATACCTTTACAAATTTTCCGAGAGCTTTAAATATTCTCATAGATTTAGATCTTTCACTTGAGGACTTAGATATATTTGTTTCCTACGAGCGTCCTCTTGCAAATAAGGCATATGTACTATGGATTTACATGTTTTTCTGCCTCATCTCCTCCGACAAAAAGGATGAGACCACATCATCGAAGATTAAAGTAGTTGCATTACTACCTATGGCCACAACTAGACTATCTAATGAGTCTAGTAAATAACACAATAGATTGAAACACTTATATTAATTAGAAATATTAATATCAATAGAAAATAACTGACTTACCATAGTATTGAAAGCGTTCAAATGCTTTTTCATCGAGTCTCTATATTTCATCCTTAGGTTGTACAACTTCTTCCGCGGGAACAATTTATTTACTAGGGACTTAGATAGATACAAAGCCCCTAACTTATTCCATAATGCCTTGGTTGAAGCTTCCCATGACACATTTAGTAATACTGAATCTAAGAGAAACAATCGAATTGTCCTCTTTTCTTTCTGATCCAACTTTGCTCAGTATTTTGTTGACATTTTTGCAGGTGCAGTACCTGGATCCACAACGATCCATTGATCTTTGTACACCACACAATCTTCCATCTCGAGCTTCCACAACTCAAAAATTTTCCCATTAAACTTCTCGATCTCTATTTTTGAACTACTCACAATTTCTTTTCACCGCGAGAATCGATATTGTATAGATCCCATTGTAACAAGTTATCATAGACATGAGCCAAACCCTTGACCACAAAGGTGTCCCCCTAAAGCCAATAACTACTATGATACAAGATGTATATTTTAACCTTGTACAATTAATTACTGCTAATGAATTCTTAATAAAAATAGAAAAAGATACAATCACAGACACACACACACATTACATAGAGATTTTACCCTGGAAACCCAAATTGAGAAAACCAACAACCTCTTTAGAGTCTCACCTCTAATTCTTATTCATCATCATTTTCACTATTTACAATACAATATATATAGGATCACACAACATCCAAAAACCCTAATCCATTTATATGGATTAGACTACAACCCTAATTCCTTAACCGAAAATAGAAAACCATGGGCTAAGTGACTAATTTTTCCATGCACCATGAAACTGTAGAAAGAGAAAACCGCTAAAAACAGACGCAAAAAACCACCCAATTGTTTTTTCAAGGGCTTCGCCCCTTTTCAACCCCCAATACAGGGGGGGATTCCACCCCACCTATGACCCCCTCGTGCACCTATTGCAACACAATGCATGAGGTTGGTCTTGCAAAGAATATAACACATACCTAAAAGGTGAAAATCATAGGTTTCTTGCTTAAGATTTGCTTAATTTTTTTGACAAGTGCTTGTTCCACTAAGAAAAAGGAAAAGGTGGTGTGGAAACGTTGTTGTCACCCAATCTTGCTAATTATGTTAGATATTGGGGTACAAACCTAACTGAGAGGTTGATATGGGTTCTATTTAGTCTCAAAAGAAAAACTCTAGGAATGGCCAATATCTATGGTTTTCTCTATCTCTCAACCAATATTATGAGAAAACATAAAGCTTTGGTTGAGCCACAGTAAGTCTGTGAAC
>JASDQU010750468.1:26704-36872 GCA_032191745.1 Picea mariana
CATCCATCTGATGGGATCTTCAGCCCCATGGAGGTCCGAACTAATCATCTCCCCATGTGTACCGATCCAAAATGGTACCTGTCCATCAGGCATGGTCCTGCACATCAACAGCTACGCCCTCCATGGGCTCATCAGTCACAAGGATCATAGCAATGTCAATCACATCTCATCATCAATTTTATTAAACATGTGCATAAAATCCCTAATACATCAGTCAAAAGCTCAAAAATATTACACAAGCCTGAAATACAAATCTGAAGAAAAGGACAAGGCGTCTTATTGGGCTAGTGTCCACTGGAAAAGGAAAGTTTCCGGAAGAGACCTCGTCCAAGCCATGTAGGTGGGTGATGTGGTCAAGGGATGTCCAAGCAGGTGGGTGCAATAAGGGCAGAGGATGCAAAAAGTCTTTACCTGTGGGTGCCTTTGTAGAAGGCGAGTTGTACCTGTCCTGGATGCAGTTTTTTCCAAGCCCATTCATGCCTTTTATTCTTATTCTTTTATATTTTTTTATTCTTTATTGTTCTTTTTCTTCAAGAGCTAATCAGGGGACACTGCCCTGGCATGGTGACTAGTGGTGACAATGTTACCCACAAGTACTTTCACAGAAATGAGAAGGTTGGCTCGTGATGAGACCCCCTTTCCCTTGGCCATGCAACCAAGAGTCACTACCCTGGAGTGGTAACCAGCTGGTGGTAATGTCATATTGCTAGGTACCCATGGACCTAATAGGTTGGCTCGTGATGAGACCCCCTATCCTCTGATCAGGTCTTGTTTTATTATTTTTACGGGTCCCTCTTGTTTCTTGTTGAGAAGCCTTTTATTGCTTTCTCGGGGATCCCTGAGCGAAGCATCTCGAGGTTTTATTCTTAGTCTTTTATCTTTTACCAGCTTGCTTTTACCTTCTGGGCCTTTAGCCCCTTCTTCCCACGAGGTAAGGTGCAATCCTGTAAATAGGTCAACCCATTGCCCGGACAAGTGGAATGGGATAGGTGAGCGGGAAGCAAGATGAAAAAGTGGTGTTGTGAAGGGAGCGGACGATGGCTTTTCAGAAATCCCCCCCAGTGGCAAACCGAAACCTAAGGACACGGGCTAACTAGGGCATCCTGTCAATCACCCCAGACATGATCAAGCGGGCAAGTGTAAGATCCAAGCATTTGTTAGAAACAAATGGAATCAAATGCACATATTCAAGGGTTTTGATGATCAAAGTGACACATACCATGATACCCGGACTAATTACCTCATGGAGCAAGAACCATCTCTGACACAAGACCAAGCCGATGGTGATGGATGTTGTTGTTGTTGACAAGATAAAGGTGCTGGAAGAAAGAAAAGGTGGGCCCTCCGGGGCCATGCTAATGTCAATCCTGCTCTCGGTACTCCATGTCTAGGACTTGTGGGCCTCGAGACATGATCTCCTAGTTATCCCTAAAAGTGGGGGATAACACCACCAAGAACCATTACCCTAGCGTGGTGACCAGCTGAATGGTAGTGTCATACTGCTACATGCCCATGGACCTAACAGGTTGGCTCGTGATGAGACCCCCTATCCTCCAACTAGGTCTTGATTTTATTATTTTATGGCTCCCTCCATTTCTTGCTGAGAAGCTTTTTATTGCTTTCTCGGGGATCCCTGGGCGAAGCATCTGAAGGCTTTGTTCTTTTGGCTTTTATCTTTAGCCAACTACTTTTACCCTCTAGGCTTTTAGCCCCTTCTTCCCACAAGGCAAGGTACAACCCTTTGCTAGCTTGGCAAACCCAATGCCCGAACCAATGTAGGGGATGGATGAGAGGGAAAATGATGAAAAGTGATAAGTATGGTGGGAATGGACGATCACCTTTCACGAACCCACCCGATGGCAACTCAAATCCTAAGGGAACCAACTTGCTAGGGCATCCTGTCATTCCCCCCAGGTGTGGACAAGTGGAAAGGCATAAAGTCCAAGCACACGTCATGAAGCAAAAAGAATTAAATGCACATATTCAAATGTTTTGAGAATCAGAGTGACACATACCATGATACCCAGACTCATTACATCATGGAGCAAGACCCACTGTTGCTGAAGGACCAGGCCGATGGGATGGATGTTGCTGCTACTGATAGGATGGAGGCGCTGAAGAAGAAAGATGGGCCCTCCAGGGCCAGGCTCAAGTCAATATGGCTCTCGGTACTCCATGTCTAGGACCTGTGGGCCTCGAGACATAATCTCCTTAGTTATCCCTAGGCTAGGGGATAACAAAGCTAAAAAGCATTCATCCAAGGCTAGTGCCTCACTCCTCCATCAATCATTCATCAAGATAGCCATAAACAAGTGCACAAGAGACAAATAGAGCCAAGTGTAGAGAAAATTTCAGACCAATACTTCTCACAGTGAGGGAGAGTTATGTTAAAATGAGATCTTATGATCTCTTATTAAGTTATTTATACAAAATGTCACCAAGGTGACTTGTCCATAATTTAAGGGGTAAACCACAAGAATAGGAGTCAACAACCCTAATCTTGCCCCCTTTAACAAAGTAATGTTAAACAATTCAATTAAAGTTTCACTTTTGCACAAATAAACCCTAATTTTACATGGACGTCTCTCCTTCAGGGGACGTTTTGACACTTTGAAGAAGTGGTTGGTGTTGGAGTCAGTGTTGCAGGAAGCTTCAACCCCCCCCCTGCTTCAAAGCCGCGAAGCTCGATCCGAGCACGTGCGTCCAGGAAGCGTTGGTTGAAGTGCGCTTCAAAATTTAGGAAGCGTGCTTTGGGGGATTTTGGCACGCTTCCTGCCATTTTTGAAGCGCTCAGTTCGAAGCACGCTTCGGAGGGCGCTTCTCATGTGCTTCCGAGGAAGGACCGTGTGCTTCCAAGGGGGAATGAGGTGTTTTGGTGTGCAGCTGAGGGTTATTTTGCCTTACTAGTGCTATTTAAAGAGGTCCCCACCCCCTCCATTTCACCCACCCTAGTAATTAATGGTAATGTTAAATTCTTAAAGTAAAAGTGACATTCTCCTTTATCTTTCATTTTCATCCTTTTACTTAAATTTTTAACATTACCATTAATTGTTTCAGGATCTTTCATTTTCATCCTTCCACATATCAAGCATCTAAACAATCTTATCATGGTGAAGACCCTCTTCTCCTCAAAACGCCCATGTTTCAATGAGTGGCACCTCACCACCAAGCCCTAACCCCCCTAGGTGACGTCATGCCTCAAGGAGTGACGTTTTGCCTCTCCTAACCAAAACGTTTGGCATGTGGGGGCTAGGCTATGTCGTCCAAGTCAATCTCAAGGCCATCCAAGTCTGATTCTCATCCAGCATGCGGACCCCTGGCATCCAACCTGTGAGCTTGTAGCCCCATGGAAGCCCAAGCTAGGCTTGTTCTCCCAAAACTGTCCACCAACTAGGTCCTGCAAAGACAAATGAGCAAGCCCTCCAAGGATATCAAGTTATAACATCATGATAAGTGAATCCAATCAATACATGAGCCACCTAAGCATGTGCATCAAAGATCACTATATCAAACAATTAATTGCTCAAAGACATTATGCGACTTGTCAAGCTTAAATATGGGAGGGTTGACTAGGTGTCCTATTGGGTAGATCTTTCCTTAAATCAAGGAAAGTTTCCAAGAGATCCCTCTCTAAGCCATGTAAAGTGGATGAAGTGGTTGGGGTCAAGACTCAATGGGCATAGGGCTCATGACATACAAGGGGTTGTAATGTCTCATTCATGGGTGCCTTTGTCGAGGGTGTGTGGTACCTTCATCCGCAATGCACTTTTTCCAAGCCCATCAATTGCATCTTATCTTTCTTTCTTTGTATTTTCTTTCAATATAGCATAAGGAGAGGTTGAAGGTCACTGCCCTGGCGTGGTGAACAAATGATGGCAATGTCACCCACAAACACCTAGTGGAAATGAGAAGGATGGCTCGTGATGAGACCCCCTTTCTCTCAGCTATGCAACTAAGAGACATCACCCTGGTTTGGTGACCAAATGATGCCAATGTCATACCACTAGATATTCATGGACGTGATAGGTCGGCTCGTGATGAGACCTCCTATCCTTCAATTAACCTTTTAAGCATTCTTTATTATATTGTGGGTCCCCTTTAAGTGTTTCACTGCTTTATTGGGTGATCCCTGGGCAAAGCATCTGGAAGGTTTATACAAGGATTTTATCTTTTACCCAACATCAATCCCTCTCGGCCTTCAACCCCTTCTTCCCATAGAATGAGGAGCAACCCCTTCTTGGGTCAATACAACCTAAAATCCCAAGAGATAAGGAAATGGAGGGGAATAATGATGGAAAGTGGTAAGTATGGTCGGGAACCGTACGATGGCTTATTAAGGGAGTTCCTAGTAGCAAACCCGTCCCCAATGAAGACCACTTACTAGGGCACAATGTCAACCACCAAGGTGAAACAGGGCAAAAGGCATAATGTCCAAGCATATATCATGAAATCTAGAGCAATCTAAGATACAACATACTCAAYTGGCTTAAATATTGAAATGATGCTCACCATARTACTGACTTGTACCTCATGGAGCAAGGCCCATTGCCTTCCAGAAGCCAGTTGATGTGGTGGATGCCATCTGRAAATCTATGACCATATGTGGTGGTGARAGGGGTTTCCATCTGTGCAAAAGGGTATTGTTGGTCATGTAGTCTCTCGGCACTCCATATCTGCMACTTGAGGGCCTCGAGACATAATCTCCTTAGTCATCCACAAAATGGGGATAACATGCCCTACATCATCTTCCTCTTTATTGTCGAAAAGAACCTCAATGTAGTGGATCTTCCCCTTTCCTATGCATCTATGCCCTGGTTCCCATGGTTCTTTACAAGTGTAGCATAGTTGTTTTCTTCTCAACTCCCTTTTGGTGGCTTCATCTAATTTCCCTTTACCTCTTTCTATAGTCCTTTGATCTTTTCCCCTTGGAGCAATTGGTGGCCTTGGAACGAACTTGTTTTTTGAAGCTGCACCCTCCAAGTCCCTAGTCTTCCAAATCGCATCTTGAAGGGTAGTAGTGATCCAGAATCGAATCCAGGAGCTTGATGGGGCTCAAAAAGGCCTTAAAATCAAAGTTCTCATAATGGATTCAAAATGGACGTGTGCGTAGGCCTCGTCGATATGAACCCAACGTAACTTGAACGGGCTCAAACGGATGTCGTATGCTCCTGATATCGTGTTCTGTTCGTTTTCCCAAACAAGGAAAAAGTCAACAGGCAAAAAAGTCAACACTGACGTCAACATGATGTCATCATGCTAACGTGGCAGCGTGACACGTGGCAGCAGACTGTATAGCTGATGTGGCAGGGGCACATTGAACTACTGACGTGGCAGGGACATGTGGACCAACTGAGAGGTGACACGTGTCACCATTGAAAGGGTGACATGTGGCACGCCCGTACAGCTGACGTGTCATGTCCGTACGGCGACACGTGGTGCGTTCGTACAATGACACGTGGCAAGGTAAGACGCTGACAGATGGTCCAATCGTTGACTGACACGTGGCATCGAAAAGTGACGAATGAGGGGTTGCCACGTAGCCCAGACATGGGCTGCCACGTGGCACCCATGGATTGGTTCAAGCGTTCTTAACAAAAATTGGTGGTCTCCCCAAGTTTCGAACTCGAGACCTCTGGTACGGGCTAATACTTTGTGGAGAGGTCAAATACCAATGCGCCACGGTGGGGGCTTGCTATTACAAGTCCATTTAAATATATATAAAGTGTTTTAAATGTGTAATGGAGGCGGAAGGGGGTTGGGGCTAAGCCCCAGCCCACAAACTTACCTTTCTATACATGACCACAGCTTAAAGGGTGTGGGCGCCACTGCATAACCACCAACGCGCGGACTCGGGGCTTAGGGCATGAGACTAGGGGGCGGTGTCCAGGAGCTCGACGCAAAGGATTTGGGCGCGATTTTATAGCACCTGTCCACCATAGGTTTCGGGGGCTATGACCATGGTTTGGGCGATATATAGGGAGCGATCCTATGAGTTTCTTCCATGTGACCTAGTATTACGGGATTACGGGATATGGGCCAGCGCGCAACCCTTAAGGGCTGGCGCTTGGCCACATAGTTGCCATATGACCTTATTTAGGGGGGGCGTGCCCAGGAAAAGGGGCTTAGCCCATATTATGTGCAAAAAGTAGGTTTGTAACCTTATTGTAGTGATTTTATATTGATTTTAGGCCTGTTATTGAAGATTTTTGGCCAATATTGGGGGATATTACGCCCTTTTTGAGGCCAGATCTTGGGAGGGAAGTTGGGAGATGGTTACCAACTCCAGATCTATATAAACCAGGCCTTCTTAAGGCCATAGGAGGAGATTCAGAGCAGAGTTATGCTGAAGGAAAGCCAAGCCAATGCCATTTTTATGAAGGGAAGTTGTTGAGGAGCGCACCTATGCGGGCCATTTCTGGGAGCTCCGATCATCCATTTTGAGTGTCGTTTCTTTTGTTGGGTTCTTGAGATTTGGGAGAACAAGACCAAATCAGTTTGTAACCTTTTGGCACTGTTGTGATGTACTTATTGAGCTTTGAACAGAAATAAGAAAGCCTCACCCACTGAGACAAAGGCCCTGAGACATAGGCAAGATTGCCGAACTCCGTTATCACATTGGTGTTATGGTTTGCTGTTGTTTTATGCTTCATTTCAGTTTTGTACATGTTTATGTGGATGTGATAACTTCTCATGTCTTCTTCCTCTTTCTTTAAGCTTCCTTAATTGGTTAATGAACACATGCATAATAACTCAACCATAGTCATTTAAAAGATCTTTTCGGATCAAGTAGGCTTGAAATCCTTCACCCATCCATGCAATGGCTCTGTCAACCACTCAAAAAAGAGCATCATCAACCTGGATTCTGACACATCTGGAACCATGACTACTAGCCTCTGAAACTCTTCAATGAATGCCTCCGTTGATCCTGTCTTCCTAAGTTGTGTGAGCTAACGAAAATGAAGTTATGGATCTCCCTAGTCAAACCTGTCTATGAGCCTCTTTGTGAAATATGCATATCAAGTAATGTGTGTGTGTCCCAAAGTAGTCATCCCATGGTACCACCACTCATGGGCCTTGCCTTCCAAGTATAAGGTGGGAAATTTGATGGCATCCATCTCCATCATGGGATCTAACTATAGATAAGCTTCTAATTTCTATACCCATGCCTTTGCAGAAGATTTGGCTGCTACGTCGAAAGTGGGGATCTCCATTTTTCCCTGCCTTGCGCCCCAAATCATTATTATTTCTGTGAAATTCTCTAGGCCTCCCTCTGTATTTGATCCTACAATACTCTCCTAAAGAAACATGTCTCTTGAACCCTGCACTCAAGGCTGCATACTCCCTCTCATATTCTTTAAAGTTATCCTCTATCTCCATACGCCCTGGGACATTGGCATCCTATTGTTGTGTGTCTAGAAAACATGGCATGTAAGGCCTGGGCGTGACTTTGCTACTCACCAGTACACTGTTGGTTGCGCCCCCAAATAGAATTTTCCCCTCAGTATGGATTTTGTGACTAGTCTCTGTGTGATACCTCTCTCCTCCAAGAGATCCACTAGCCCCATTGTTCCCTTCATTTTTCTGTGGTTCCCTGTTATGTACCATTTGCATGAGAAATTGTGCAATCATGTCCTGCCCTGCTTCCAATATGGTAACCAAGCACTCCTCTCCCTGTTCAATAACTGTCAAGGCCAATTTAACATCACCATGTCCTCTGGTTAAGCGCTCATGTGTCTCATTCAAATGGTGTTGCATGATAAACGGTTTCTTGTCAATGGAACGTTGTAGTTCCTGTGCTATCCTTGCCAATTCAATTGGTACTTCCTTTTCATTACCATCTCCTACTTCATGTCCCTCCCCCATCTTTGTTTCTGGCTCCTCAATACCCTTATCCTTCTTCCTGTTGTACCCTCTCATCAACAATTCTCCACAGGCTGGGAGGATTCAAAGCTCTGATACCACTGTAAGATCTCCAAGTGGATCTATGTGAATATTTTTCAATTTTTAATATTTTTGGTTGAAGGGTTTTTCCAAACAATTCGCACTATAGCTTGTTGAGCTTGTGTTTGGGGTTTGTTATCCCCTAGCCTAGGGATAACTAAGGAGATCACGTCTCGAGGCCCACAGGTCATAGACATGGAGTACCGAGAGCCAGACGACTTGAGCATGGCCCCGGAGGGCCCCTCTTTTCTTCAGTGTAGTCCACTTATCACCAGCAGCAGTATCCATCCCACCAGCCTGGTCCTAAAGTAGAGGTGAGTCTTGCTCCATGAGGTAATGAGTCTGAGTATCATGGTATGTATCACTCTGATTTTTGAAGCACTTGAATATGCTGTATTGAATCCTTCTTCATTTCATGACGTTTGCTTGGAAATCATGCTCTTTGCCTCGTTCATACCTGGAAGGGTAACATGATGCCCTAATAAGTTGATTTCCCTTTAGGATGGGTTGCTACTGGGTGGGTCTGTGAAAAGTCATCGTCCATTCCCTCCATACTTACCATTTTCCATCTTTATTCCTTTCATCTCCCCTGTCCTTGTTTGGACATTGGGATTGGCTACACTAGGAAGGGTTGTACCTTACCTCATGGGAAGAAGGGGCTTAAGGCCCAGAGGGTAAAAGTAGCTGGCAAGAATTAAAAGCCAATGTTGAAACCTTTGAGATGCTTCGCCCAGGGATCCCCAAGAAAGCAGTGAAAATCTTCTCAGTAAGAAAAGGGGACCCATAAGATACATAAACACTCATGGTACTAGTTGATGGATAGGAGGCCTCATCACAATTCGACCTATTATGACCATGGGCATGTAGCGGTGTGACACTACCACCTATCTGGTCACCAAACCAGGTTAGTGGCTCTTGGTGGATTAGCCAAGAGAAAGGGGGTCTCATCACGAGCCAGCCTTCCCATTTCCGTGAAATGTTTGTGGATAATGCTGTCACCTCTGGTCATCAAGCCAAGACAGTGGCCCTCAACTATTCCCTTGAAGCACAAAAGAAATAAAGCTAAGAATAAAAGGTAATGGATGGGCTAGGAAACAATTGCATTTATGACAAGGTGCAGCTCGCCCTCTACAAAGGCACCCACAAGTAAGACTTTACATTTCCCTGTTATTACATGCACCCCATGCCCAAACACTTACCCCATGCCACCTCATACACTTACATGACTTGGATTAGATCCCACCTCAGAAACACCCCAAACTTAAGAGAGGTTAGCCCAATAGGACAACCTGAGACCTTCTCCAAACCTAACTTGTCAAATTGCATAACGTATTTGAGCATTTGTCTGGGTTAAGGGGTGTTTGATGCACATGTTTGGGTAATTTAATTATTGGATGTTATTTACATGCTATGATCCCTGTGACTTATGGACCCCTGGAGGGTGTACTTGTTGTTGCTGCAGGACCTTGCCCGGTGAACAGGTACACATGAGGGAATGATTAGCTTGAACCTTCACGGGGGCTTAAAGCCCACAGATGGATGTTGCAACCCCATCCAAGGGTAAGAAGAAATTGAAGACTTGCACCAAGAAAAAGAAGGAAGTTGCCTTTGGAGGCACCCTCGCAGACCTAGACCCAGGGGGACCCTGCTCTTCCACATGGACATTATCCCTTGAGGGCCCTGGACGTCACCATCATAACCCTAGAAATCATATAGAGCTAGGGTTTTCATTTTGGAGGCATTTATGAGTCTGGTGGCACATGTGGGCATCATCTGGGGCTTCTGGAGGCCAAGTGTCCCACATTTCTAGCTCGGCATTCCACCTATGGGCCTCAACATCACCCTAAAAGGGCATGACGTCACCCTTGGAGGTGCCTTTAGATGCAAATTAATTTTAATTATGTCAAATTTGAATTTTATTGTAAAATGGCCAGGTCGGCTTTATTTTGACCTAAAAATTAATTAAAGGTCAAAATTTTGTATAAATAAACATAAAGTACTCTCATTTTTACATCACAACTTCTCATACAAGAGGAGTGGTCTGAAATTTGTGTCGTAGTAAGGGCTATTGGCTGAAATTGTGAGGTGCACTCTTGTATAAGGCTAATTTTTGCAAGTTGGATCAATCTTGGAAGTTTTGGAGGCACCCTGGCAAACCTAGACCCAGGGGGACCTTGCTCTTCCACATGGACGTTAGCCCTTGAGGGCCCTGGACGTTACCATCATA
>JASDQU010750468.1:56134-70425 GCA_032191745.1 Picea mariana
CTATGATGAAATGGAAGGTGCACCGGATGGATGTAAAGACAACCTTCTTGAATGGTGAAATAAAAGAGGAAGTTTATGTGGAGCAACCACTTGGATTCGAGACATATGACGGGGAGACTCATGTGTGTAGATTAAAAAAGGCTTTATATGGATTGAAGCAGACACCTAGAGCATGGTATGGTAGGATTGGCAATTTTTTGATGAGCTTGGGTTTTACTAAGAGCAGTGCAAATCCTAACCTTTACTTTAAGGTTGAGGATGGTGAACCAGTGATTCTATTGCTGTATGTAGATGACCTGTTTCTAACAGGTGCGGAAAAGCTCATCACTGAATGTAAGAGAAAATTGGTTGCAGAATTCGAGATGAAAGATTTAGGAATGATGCACTACTTCTTGGGACTAGAAGTTTGGCAGAGATCAGATGGGATTTTCCTAAATCAAGGAAAGTATGCTGTGGAAATCTTGAAGAGGTTCAAGATGTTGGACTGTAAGGCCATGGTTACCCTGATGGTATCAAATCTTAAGTTGTTGCAGGATACAACTTCAGAGATTGTGGATTCTACCTTATACAGGAAGATAGTGGGCTCGTTGATGTATTTGATGAACACAAGACTGGACATATGTTTTGCTGTGAACACCCTGAGTCAACATTTGGAGCAACCCAGACAAGTTCATTTGGTTGCAGCAAAACATGTGTTGAGGTACCTTAAGGATACTCTAGATCATGGTCTCTGGTATAGATCTAACCATGAGTTTGGATTGTATGGATACTCAGATTCAGATTTGGCCAACAGTATTCCGGACCGGAAGAGCACTTCTAGATACTGTTTCAGTCTTGGCTCCAGTATCGTCTCGTGGAGCAGCAGAAAGTAGTCATGTGTGGCACTCAGTGCAGCTGAAGCCGAGTATGTGGCAGCATGTGCAGCGAGCAGAGAATCATTATGGCTTTGGAAGCTGCTGTCTGTGTTATTTGGTCTCTGATTGGAGGCAACCTGCATTTGGTGTGACAACCAGAGTTGCATGAAGTTGTCAGAGAACCTGGTGTTCCATGACAGATCGAAGCATATCGAGATCAGATACTACATATCAGGGATATGGTATAGAGGGGAGCAGCGAGGCTCCAGTTCGTGACTACTGAGGATCAGGTTGCGGATGTGTTCACCAAGCTGTTGTCGAGGACGAAGTTTGAGTACTTCAGGGACAAGCTTGGTGTGGTCCCTTTTCAGAGGGAGTGATAGGTGGAACTCATTCAACATGAAAAAGGGCTGGCACTGAGTATGGAAAAATCTCATCCAGCATGAAAAAGGGCTGGGACTGAGTCTGGTGGGTCTCATCCAGCATGAGAAAGGGCTGGCACTAAGACAGGAGTGCACATGATCAGGTATTGATGCATCACAGGGAGTGGATATCTTGGGGACATGTTGTAGCTATTGAGAGCTACCCACAGACCTTGGTTGCATGGGGTGAAGTCATGTTGCACTATGGATATCCAAGGATGTATAGATTCGAATGTTCAACAGTCAATGAATGTGAGCTTGTGTGGTATCAGACTTGGAGTTTGTTTCTGGAAATAATACCTTCCTAGTTAGGAGGGAGTATTAATATTTTTGGTGTAGCTATGAAAGATATTCTTGTATATTTGTTTTAGTCAAACCTTTAAAAGGTTATTANGTTGCACTATGGATATCCAAGGATGTATAGATTCGCATGTTCAACAGTCAATGAATGTGAGCTTGTGTGGTATCAGACTTGGAGTTTGTTTCTGGAAAGAATACCTTCCTAGTTAGGAGGGAGTATTAATATTTTTGGTGTAGCTACGAAAGATATTCTTGTATATTTGTTTTAGTCAAACCTTTAAAAGGTTATTATAATTATATTGTACAAGTCGGCTCAACATAAATTATTATATTATTGGTATTTTACTTATAATTGTAAAAAGCCCCATTGTGGCTAGTCGACCCTGTTTTATGGGTTAATTAGGTCAAGAGTCATGCCGCTTCAAGAGACATTGTTGTGTATAAATAGAGAATAGGTTCCTCTCATTTGGACACACACTCACACACTTCTCTTGTGCATCTTGGAGCGCATAAGAAGGTCTAGCGCACAAGTCTTGGAGATTGGTTCTTTTGGTGTTTTGGTCTTGGTCTTTCTTGGAGAACTATAGCACATCATTGTACTGGTTGAAGGAATCTATATTGAGGATATTGGTTGCTGGGTTTTCTCCCCCACGAGGGTTTCCTAGGATAATCTTTGTGTTCTATTGTATCTGTGATTGTCTATCTTTCAATGATCCTACTACAATTGCCATTGGATTAAGTAATTGTAATTGTGTAACTCGAAAATTTAAAATTCTAATAGTTAACAACACACAAAGTTGGTCATTTTGGATTAGATCTGTCTCATGGATTGATCTCTCATTCGACGATCTGAGTGATTGAAATTGTTGAACGCAGATTTGGCCTTGCGATTTTTTTACTAATTGAGTACATCTTCACTGCTTCAAACCCTTCAGCTGGCTGAAAATGATCGCTTGATTTGTGTCTACTTGGGCCACAATAGGAGAGAAATATCTAGACTCGTGGTTTCTTTGTGTCAATTTCTAGTTGAGCAACCGAGATTACATTACTTTGCAAAGAGTTGTTGAAGAAAAAACAAGACTAAGAGCTATTTTCTGCAATATTGATTGGGAGAGATCTCACCTTTCAAAAGAAGCAAAGGGAAAGAATGCGGAAGAAATAATGCCAAGCAATAGCTTTTGGCAAAATGATGAAAACGTTTTAGAAAGTGTGGTCCAATTGTTGATGTGCTCCGCATGGCTGATGGTGACAAACCTTGTATGGGTTTTGTTTATGAGGGCATGGACCGTTGCAAGGAAGCCATTACAAGTGCTTTTGATAATATGAAAGTTGATTACTAGGAGATTTGGGAGGTAGTTGATTGAAGATGGTAAATGATGCATAGCCCTTTACATGCAACAATATGCTATTTGGACCCTAGATTATTTGGGGTATCAAGACATCAAGATGAAGAAGTCATGAGTGGATTTTATGAGGCCATTTACATGCTAAATCTAGATGCATCAATTGCAGCTTTGGTTAGATCCCAGTGTAGGGCACACAAGTTAGAAGAAGGAATAGGGTTGAAAGTGCTTAGATAATATGGTGAGGTTTTTTAGCATTAGGGGCCCTAGAATTGCAAAAAATTGCATTTCGTGTCTTGAGCTAGGGATCAAGTGTATCAACTTGTGAAAGGAATTGGAGTTCCTTTGACCATATTCATTCCAAGAAACGAAATAAATTGTTATCTGAAATATTAGAAGATCTTGTTTATGTTCGCAGTATCTTGCAATTGGCTTTAAACAATGTGGTTAAAGATTCATCCAATTCTTCTACTCCATGGTTCAAGCCTATTCCAGAGGCACCAGAAGATGAAGATGATCTTGACATTGAGAGTGATAGAGCTAGTCTTGAATCAAGTGGTGATCATGCTTTTAGTGGAATCATGGCCCCAAGTGCTCTTGATGATATAGATCTTTTTGATGTAACAAGTAGGCCACGGGAACATCAAGAATATAACTTTTGTTCCCATCCTAGTTTTCTTTTTGGATTCTCAATTGTGTAAAACTTTTAATGTTATGTTTCATGAACACGGTTTTAAATTTTGAACAAGATGATGTGTTTTTGAAATATATTTTTAATCATGTTGGCATGCTATTTTCATTTCTATCATAAGTGTTTAATGAGCATATTGAATTTTATTAGATATATTTTTTAATTTTCAAATTTTCTAGTATGTTGAGCTTAATGCCAAATTTTATTACCAAAATTTTCACGGTCGGAATTTTGTTGAACTTCGAGGTCGTCGAATTGCACTCGAACTCAAACTAGGTGACTTAGTTGATGACACACCCCTATTGAAGATGAGGGGGCAACGCTCTAACTCTAGCTACGAACATCCCACTTGCTTGGGATGGGTTCTTGATCTTGTTGCAAAATTGCCCCCTAGTGCCCCAAGAATACTCTTGAACTGAAACCCAAATAGGTTTGCCACTTCCACTCTGAGTGGGCTTGGTCAAGGGCCTACCATCCTTGGTAGCTTGTCCTGAAGCCACTGACGAACCAATTTTATTAGCTGCAGTCACTGTCAAAACAACAACACCTGCACCCTTCGAAGCAATTGGTTTAGGTTTCCAATGAGGGCAGTCATGGATGAGGTGATCTTGTGTTGGACAAGCAAAGCAAACATTAGGTAGATTCAAGTACTTGACCTTCTGTTGTTGAACCCCATCTAATGTTAAAATGCAAATGAACAAAGGGAGCTTTTTTTTCAAATCCACTTCAGCACATATTGTCTCGAAATGAATTACGTCGTACGATTGGAATGAGCACCTTGCCAAACCTATTTGCAAGCAAGGCCACAAATGATTGTAAGTCTGCTAGTAGTGAGGGAAACTCTAACCAGAGAGAATAATGGGCCTACCCCCAATCCTTTGGGTTAAAATCTACTTGCCAAGATTGCACATAAGCTAGTAACCTCACAATATGCTAGGTACCATAATGCAGAACATGTTAGGCTACAACACCAAAGTTAAATAGAAGGTAAATATACTTGGAGCTAAGCCCATGATAAGAGATCAATGAAATCCCCTTGGTTTCCCTTTTCTAAATGCACCACCTATTAAAGCTTCATTGTCTGACATATGGCATAAGAAAACAAAATCACTCCACATTTCCTTAGATTCTTCGACCCTTCAAAGTATTCTTTGCTATTGGCTAGGATAAAGTTGAAATCACTTTCATTTGTGCTCGAGGAATTAGGAGTGGACTCCAAATATGGTCCACCATTGTCCTCAACATACTGTGATACAAAAGGGGTGGTTTCCTTCTTTGTCGACAATGGACACCATACCATTCTCCAACAAAGGAACTCCATTTGGACACTTGCTGCAAATTACCTCTGAGTTTTTAACATGACTTTTATTAAATCATAACATAAAGTTACTTTATAATAAAGTACTTCTAACAAAAACTTATAAGTACAAAATATGACCATTAGCATATATGCACCCTAAAACTGTCCCATAATAGTTATATTAAACATAGTTGTTTGTCCTAGAGCATAACCAACTTATCTGGATCAAGCAAGTTGTAAAAAATGTCTACAACCCACTTATGAGTAGTGCCGCCAATCAATCACTGGAAATGAACTGCATGCCATGTAATTGGTATTGTCGATGCAAAATAAGTCACATCACCAACTGTCTATATGACCATTGACTCACTTGTTGGATGTGAGTCAATGTGGTTGAAGAATTTAAGTCCTACCTTTGATGTAGAATTTTTGTTGTCCACTGAATACATTCTTCCACACCTTGGTAGCACAATAAACTGATTCTCTTTTTTTGGTTCACTGTAGAATCATTGTCTTGCTTCATTGTAGAAGCCTCTTCCATTCATATTTTTCATAAACAACAATAGATAACGTGAAATAAACATAATTCTTACTTTGGCCATTCTTCTCTTGGTTGAGGAAGCTCCACCTAGATGCACATTGTAATGTCCCCCACCTCTTGATGTAGAAGTTTGGGAAGACTTAGTGGTCTGGCTATCCCCACTAGACCATAGTCTCATGCAGCATGGGGACAAGTAAGCCAACTCAATGTTATATTTTGAAGTTGACTTAGAAAAAGGGAAAAAGGGCAAAAAAGTAACTCAATGAAGAATTAGAATGATGGAGGTTGAGTTAGGAGTTGAACCTAGGGGTTAAACTAACTCAACACGGAAACAGAATGGAAGTATAAAGGAAAGGCTAGGGCACACCTTTCATTCATCTTGGATATTTGGTATTTGCCTTGTCGAGCTCTTGAGCACACAGTTTTGAGGGTTTCGAGATTACAAACCCTAGAGAACAACTCAACGGTGAAAGATTCCACTCACCTTGTTCCAAGCTTGGTCTCGGGGATGAAATACTCCACCCACTCCATTCTACACTCATCACAGGTTCCATCATCGATTTAGGAGGGAAGTAGGGCCGTACCAATTAGGGTTTTCCACCAGGGGCGCACCATTGCTTGAGAGGAAGCTCGATCCAGCATTGTGATAGGGTCTAGAGACATTATAGCACTTGGGTTTTGCTTGCAGGACCTTGCTCATTAGTTTGGAGGAGTTACTTCGGCCAGATTGTTAGCTACAAATTTGGGACGGCTTTGAGAGGAGGGTGTATTGGTGATTCAGATATTGTCAGATCTAGGGGGTCATACCTTAGATCTGATTGTGAGACTTCTCCCAGTGACTTGTGGCAGCCCGATCTATCATCCTAGGGAGTTTCAGGAGTTTTGGAGGCTTCCTTCATCAGGGCCGAATTATTGGGCATTTCAGGGCTTCAGGAGGGCGCAATCTTGATTAGGGTTTCAATAGTTGGAGGGGAAAGACTTGGTATTTGGGCTTCATACTTCAGGGAGGGATTCCCCTTGTCCTGATCTATCTCTTGGTGAAGTTTGGCATCGTTTGGGGTTCTCGTTCAGCTGGGCCGAAACCTTGGCCTTCTCATCCATCTAGCAAGACGTGCCAACAGCTAGGGGGTTGGACGTAACCCTAGCTCTTTTGTATTTGGATCTTCATCTCATATTCAGCCTCTGGAGGCTTATTTTGTATTGTCGGGAGCATTTTGTAGCAGCTCATTTCTTCTATCTTGTAGCCATCTGATGCTATTCCATATCTACTTCTATATTGTATTAGGTTCTTGATTTTCATAATAAAAAGGTCATATCTGTGCTTTGGAGTTCCATATCTTGTGTGTTGATTAGATCTTGCATTGTATTGAGTATATCTTCATGATTTGTGTTGAATAACTGAATATAACCCTAAGGCCGAAATATTGAGGAACCAACCTGCACATACAAACAATCAAACAGTTAATTCAGTGGTTATTTAGTGTTCCAAGCAAAAAAAATTGGCTTGGGAACATTACAGTGGTATCAGAGCTCTGATCCTCCCATCCTGTGAGGATTAGTGCATGCAGAAATTTAGTGGTATTTATATGGGCCGAAGGAAGAAACAGACAAGTGAGACAGAAGCCGAAATGTAGGGTTTAGGTGATGACAATGAGCCACAGGGCTTGGCAATCTTAGCACTGGAATTCCGTAAGTCCTTAGTCCAGACATAGAGCACATTGGTCCGCCACTTACAAGAAAATCAAGAGACAAATCGTAGGGGATAAGCCGAAATATCTGAGACCTTGAGGAAGGTAGATGAAAACCAGACAAAAATAGCCGATCTGTTGTTGCAGATGATTCACAAAGGGAAAGGCCCAGGATCCTATGCCAATAAGGAAACTAGTGGGTCTCATGGAGGAAACAAGCAGCAGCAAGACCATGGCCCCTATCTTTATTCTGAGGGAAGCCAAGGAGGAGGAGTGCTACTGGGATAGTTAGCTAGTAGGACTACCCCTAGACCGTACTTGCCCACGTTCATAGATGAAACCACACAGTTGGAACCCACAGATGATTTTGTTGATCAGTTTGAGCAATGTGGTAGGGAGTACAACCAATTGAGTTTGATAGTTAAGAGATAGATGACGTTAGATCAGTATTGTCAGATTAAATTCAGTAACAAACCTAGGCCACACGACAGGAGCAACTATGAGTTTGAGCGTAGGGCTGGGAAGATGGAGATTCCCTACTTTGATGGATTGGCCAAGATAACTGCACATGCGTGGGTATAGAAACTAGACACTTATCTGCAACTTAACCCTATGAGGGAGATGGAGGCCATCAAGTTTGCCACCATGTACTTGGATGGCAAAATTCATGATTGGTGGTATCATGGATTGACCAGACTTGGCCACAATTAGATAGTGGCATACACAGAGTTCACTTAGAGACTCATTGACAGGTTTGACCAGGGGGATACTGAGTTATATTTTCGAGAGCTCACACAGCTCAAACAGACGGGAGCGCCTGAGGTGTACATTGAGGAATTCCAGAGGCTAGCAGTCATGGTGCAGGATGTGTCACAAACCAGACTCATGATGCTCTTCACTGAGGGGTTGATGGAACCCTTGAAGGGTTGGGTGAAGGCTTTTAAGCCTACTAACTTGCAGGATGCTATCTAGAGGATGAGAGACCTAGGACCAGTTGCAAAACCGAAATTTGTGCCTAGACCACCTCTTAACACCGGAGGAAGAGACCAGAGACCTCCAATGAACCCAGGAGGGCGTGACCCAAGGGGGTTAGACAGGGGGAGAGGTAGGATGGACGAGAATACTAGAAGAGAACTAAGGAGGAAGCAGCTATGTTACACATGCAAAGAGCCATGGAACCCATCCCACAAATGCATGGGCCGTGGCCAAGTGCATTACATAGAGGTGACATCAGACAATGAAGAGGATGAGGATTTCAGCCACATCCATAACATAGAGGCAGACAATACCGAAACTACAGAGGAGGAGGCTATAGGTCATGGCAGTATGACATAGGAGAGAGCTACTTTGGCATCCATCAGTGGGGTGCCCAAGTACAACACCTTCAGAATGAGAGGAGTCTTGCAGGGGCAAAAGGTGTTAGTGTTGATTGATGGGGGAGCCTCTCACAATTTCATTGACTCGACATTGCTACAAAGGAGGCACATACCCACGGTTGAATTTGAAGGATTCAAGGTGGAGGTAGCAGGTGGAAGCACCATGCCTTGTAACAACTACATTCCAGGGATGAAGCTTACATTGGGTAGGCATGGTTTGGTATAGGATGTTTATGTGATGGACCTTCCAGACACCAACATAATCCTTGGAGTACAGTGGCTCAGCACTTTGGGGCTTATCACCACCAACTACAAGACCATGAAGATGTCTTTCACAGAGGAGAGTGGAAGAAAGGTAGTCCTCAGAGGCATGACAGGTAACTCCGCCAAGGTAGTCACGACCAAGAGGATGGAGGCCATTTTCAGGAGGGAAGAAATCGTGTATGCTGCTGAGTGCAAGATTTTGGCACATGTGGACAGGAAGGGGAAGATTCACTACACACCAGAGATTCACAAGATCATTGACAGACACAGTAAGGTGTTTGGACCTATTCCACTAGGTGTGCCACCAGACAGGGGATTTGAGCATATCATTGAGTTGGAGGAAGGAGCAAAACCAGTCATCACCACGCCTTACAGACACCCAAAGAAGTATAAGGACGAAATAGAAAAGGTAATCAAAGAGCTCTTGGACATGGGGCACATCAAACCAAGTTCCAGCCCTTTTGCCTCCTTAGTAGTGTTGGTCAAGAAGAAGGATGGAACCATGTGCATGTGCATTGACTTCAAGGCACTAAACAAGAAGACAATCAAAAATAGGTATCCCATCCCAAGGATTGATGAGCTATTGGACGAGTTCCAAGGGGCTGTTTATTTCACTAAGATTGATCTGCGCTCTGGTTACCATAAAATCAAAATGAGGGAGGAGGACATCCCAAAAACTGCTTTCAGGTGTCACTACGGACACTATGAGTTCGTAGTGATGCTGTTTGGTCTAACCAATGCCCCAACCACGTTCCAATCATGTATGAACCATGTCTTCAACAAACAGTTGAGGAAGCACCTCCTGGTATTCTTTGATGACTTGCTAATCTATAACAAGATGTGGGAGGAACACCTACAACATGTGGACCAGATCTTGACTATCATGGGGGAACAATCATTGTATGCCAAGGAGTCCAAATGTGAATTTGGAATGACAGAGGTCCTCTACTTGGGACACATTATTGAAGTTAAAGGAGTACAGATACATCAGGGGAAGATTCTGGCCATAATGGAGTGGCCTGTTATCGCACAGTTTGTAGCTAGGATAAAAGGCTATAAGGTAGAGGGCCAAACTGGCGTAACAAGAACCTATCCCACCCAATGTCACCACGATGGGAAGGTTCTTTCTCTTTAGGGAGGCTAGGCCCAGGGGAGACATCCCCGGTGACCTGGGGTTTTGAAAGGGCAAAGGATAACAGGACAAGGAGAAGTTCCCCCTTTCATAGATCACCGCCAACCAGATAGTCCCGGCTAAACAACCAATAATAAGGTATAACCAAAGAAAAGAAAAGCACCTGCTTGAGACAACACAACAAGGAAACTGATATGTGCAATCTTGGTTAGTACTTCATATAAATCAGTGACTATCTGATATTCAATATAAGCAATTTAAAAGTAAATGTTGACGAAGTCAATGTTTACAAAATAACAATAGCAGTAATGTCACTTCACCAATAAATACAAGAACGATATGGCATCCAATATAATCAATCAATACTTAATCTAATAAATGCCCTCAACTACCATTCAATTGCTCATAGACAAAACGTTGTTGCATCAATGATATAATAGCAAGGAGTGACGTCAGCATTCAGGGTTAGTAGGGTTAGGTAGAGTTAGGGTTAATGCAGCTAGGGTTTCAATTCAAAGGTATTGAAAGTGTTTAGATCAGGTTCTACTTCAACGTTTGAGGTCTTAGATTAGTGCCTTTAGGGTTAAATGGAGTCAATAATGAAGGACGCAGGAGTTGAAGGAGGACGGCTAAGGACTGGAGGGAAGAGCTCTGAAGTGTTGCTATGGCAGGGCCTCAGAGACAAAACCCTAGGGGAGAGAGGCTCACTCCGGTGTTGCTATGGCAAGGCCTCGTGCTCTCTCCTCCTTCCTTAGATGGCAAAACAACTAGCATGAAAGATAAAGTCAAGACATGAGAGTCAAATGAGGGAGAGTGTTTCTACAGTAAGGCTCTATCATCAAACCCTAGAAGAAAATGACCCTAAGTGTAGATAACCTAGGCCTGGGACGTCTCCTCCTTCTTGAGCTCTGGAAAGTACGACTAGCATATGAAGAGGGGAAAAATGAGTGTAGCTAACGTTAGGCTCAATCCTCTTCAGCATGAAAGAGTAGAGTGTTGCTATGGCAAGGCTCTATCTCACTTCAGCAAACAAAATGGCTAGAAATCTTGACGGGGACATGAGACAAGGACCAATTATGTGTGCTTGTCACCTAGGGTTTATGCAACAAATTTATAATAATAAATGCAAGTAATAACAATACAACCATTCAATTAGGAAGTTTTGCAGAATTTCACTTACATTTCAGCAAGAAACATCATAGCAAACCCTAGTTGTAACACCTTCCATTAAGAGAAATGCCAAAAATGCCAAGAGAATCTTCCTTCAACAAGTGCGCCTCACTAAATCAGCCAAAACCCTAAAGTAGGGCGCAAATTTCAGACCTCACCAAGTGGTGAGTGAAAGATGATGATAAAATGAGAGTGAAAACCCTCAATATATACTGTATCAATGACCTAATTTACCTTTTAGGTCATAGAAAGGCCGACAAGGCCATAATGTCAAAATCATATCGTTTTTACATTAAATGCTAAGTAAAAACCCTAATCAAGAAGAAAAGAGAGTAAAGGCCCCTACAAGGGAGGCGCTAGCCCTTTCTAGGGCAAATGAGACATCCAGGAGCAAAACGTTAGCCCCCCAGGGGCCTCTCTAACATGCCACACGTGCCACTGCTGCCCAGTCTGCCTCCAAAAGCATCCATGAAGCTGGATGACGTCATGGTGAAGATGGGGACATCCTAAGCCTTCCAAGGCTAGCGTTCCACTGAAAAGGGGTCATTCTCCCTAGGTCTAGTCCTGCCGAAGTGTCTCTGGTGGAACGTCCTCTTCCTCTCAGGTGCAAAACCCTTGATCAAGCTCTGTCCTGTCTCTGCCCCCTGATGGGGTCTCAGCATCCATCTGGTGGGCTCTTCAGCCCCATGGAGGTCCGAACTAGTCATCTCCCCATGTGTACTGGTCCAAATGGTACCTGTCCGTCGGGCATGGTCTTGCAAATCAAAAGCTACGCCCTCCATGGGCTCATCAGTCACAGGGATCATAGCAATGTCAATCACATCTCATCATCAATATTATTAAACATATGCATAAAACCCCTAATACATCAGTCAATAGCTTAAAGACATTACAAAAACCCGCAATACAAGATTGGGGAAAAGGACAAGGCGTCCTATTGGGCTAGTGTCCACAAGAAAAGGAAAGTTTTCCAGAAAGATCCCATCCAAGCCATGTAAGTTAGGTGGTGTGGTCAGGGGATGTCCGGACATGTGGGTGCAGTGAGGGCCAAGGATGCATAAGTGTTACCTGTGGGTGCCTTTGTAGAAGGCGAGCTATACTTGTCATGGATGCATGTTTTCCAAACCCATTCTTGCCTTTATTCTTTTATTCTTTTATTTGCTTTTCTTTTTGTTCAAGAACTAGCTAGGGGACACTGCCTTGGCATGGTGACCAGAGCAGACAGCGTTACCCACAAGTACTTTCACAGAGATGAGAAGGCTGGCTGGTGATGAGACCCCCTTTCCCTTGGCCATGCAACCAAAGGTCACTGCTCTGGCGTGGTAACCAGATGGTGGCAATGTCATACTGTTAGGTAGCCATGGACCTAATAAGTTGGCTCGTGATGAGACCCCCTATCCTCTGACTAGGTCTTGTTTTGTTATTTTCGGGGTCCCTCTTGTTTCTTGCTGAGAGGCTTTTTACTGCCTTCTCGGGGATCCCTGGGCGAAGCATCTCGAGGTTTTATTTCTATGCTTTTGTCTTTTACCAGCTGCTTTTACCTTCTGGGCCTTTAGCCCCTTCTTCCCATGAGATAAGGTGCAATCCTATAAATAGGTCAACCCAATGCCCGGACAAGGGGAATGGGATAAATGAGCGGGAGATAAGATGAAACAATGCTGCTATGATGGGAGCGGACAATGGCTTTTCATAAATTCTCCCAGTGGCAAACCAAGGCCTATGGGCACAGGCTTGCTAGGGCACCCTATCAATATCCCCAAGCATGGTCAAGTGGGCTAATGTAAGATCCAAGCAGTTGTTAGAGATAAAAGGAATCAGATGCATATATTTAAAGGTTTCAATGATCAAAGGTGATACATACCATGATACCTGGACCAATTACCTCATGGAGCAAGAACCTCTTCTGATACAGGACCAAGCCAATGGTGATGGATGCTGTTGCTGCTGACAAGACAAAGACAATGGAAGAAGAAAAGGTGGGCCCTCCAGGGCCATGCTCAGGTCAATCCTGCTCTCGGTACTCCATGTCTAGGACCTGTGGGCCTCGAGACATGATCTCCTAGTTATCCCTAAAAAGTGGGGATAATAGTCCCAAAGCACAAACTAAGACCAGTACCCAGCTGCAGTCGTTGCAGTTGCACTCTTCCTTTGGACTTGCACACCACTTTCTTGAGTGTGAGTGTGTTACCAATTGAGCTCAAGCACCTTCTATTTATACATACTAATCTGGCCAGGTGAACAGATGTCTCTTCAAGCAGGGCCAACCTGTCATGTTCTGCATATAATACTTCAATATTACTTATTCTGCTGAGCTGACTTGTCTTCCAGGGTTTTCACACATTTGTTTAGGTTTTCTCTTGCTTCCGGATATTCTATTCTAGTCAGAGGTTTATCCATGAAGGTTAATACCTCCTGCAGCTACCAAAACATCAACATGAGCCCTAGAGGGAGATTTGTTTGGGAAATACTTCCTTGATGTGAGGCTTGGAGGGTACCTGGAGAGTCTGTGAGAGCAACTAGAGCTCTTGGAGCCATAGCTCTAAGACTTTTTGTCTGACCTGTGTTGGAGCCCTAGAAGGGAAGTGAGAAAACTTGAGGGACTACAATGCAAAGAAGGGGGTACACTTCCTTGGGTTGTGCAGATTGAGGGGAATGAGAGGCTGTTGGTTGGGGTTGCTTCTGGAGTTTGGCACCTTGGCCTAGTTTGATCCTAGTACTGATTGTGAGACCTTAGTTGGCCAGAGAGAGTGCCTTTGCCTTGGTGGCGTCATAGCCCTATCTTGGGGGTGATCTGGTGTTGAGAGAGCTAGAACAACATTGTCTATGGCTAGGAGGAACGTCTGAGGTCTGCAACCAATTGGTGCCATTTACACAAGATACATGTTATGGATATGGTTTTTTGTGCTTAATGATATGTTTTTAACTGGTGTACATATGACATTTATAATTTGTATGTGCTTATGCATGTTTATAATGTTGTTATTATTATGTTATATGTTGCATTTCATTGTAGTGTGCATATGCATTCATAACATACATAATTATGGTACTAGGGGTACCTTGTTGAGAAATTATACCTGGTAAGGTAACGAGGATGTATAATTAATGGTACCAAAGTGATTAAAGTATGGTAAACACAAGCCATGTTTAAAGAAATTCGAATGTACAGTGTAGTTAGAGCGGGAATTGTAGTAATGTGACTCAGAATGG
>JASDQU010750469.1:0-11859 GCA_032191745.1 Picea mariana
TCTACCATACAAAAGACTAATCTTTTAACCATGACCAAAAGGATTCTAAAGTATTATCACCTAAACACATTGTTTCTTGAATCATGATTATGTCTGACGCACTTGCATGCACGAGCATTTTGATGGCTAGGATTTTCTAGGTACGCTCAACCCCGCATGCATTAAAAGAGAGAACAATCATTGAGAACCTTTGAAATGGGCTTTCCCTACTCCAAGGGCCCACACAATAGTGGATTGTTTACCATTTATAATATCCTTCTTAGCTTTAATTTGGGATAATGAAATGTGGGACTTCCTTCCCACCTAGCCCCCTGAGGCCTTGTCATATGCCAAACCCCCCACACTGACTTCCATAGGACCTAATTTGAACAACGAACACAAAATATAATCTGATTTGAAGGAGTGTTTGGAAAAATAACCATCTGCTAAGTCAAATAAGGGGGAAAGGGAAAAGGAGGGATGAGAACTAATCGAAGGATCAACCCTTGCACTAGGAGGAGGAGGAAATGGGCCAACAGGATGACTAGGGCAGGGAACTGTTGTCTGGGATAGAACCTTCTCCTCTACGTGAGGACTAAAAAAGGAAGAAGACTTAACACACATCATCGAAGTTTCCTGGGGCATACACAAGTTTCAGGAAGGAGTTAAAACCTCAACATGAGATTGAGATGGCAGAGAAGAAACATGGCTTAACAAATTACCTGAATTCATGTCTGAAGATATCAAAGGGGGAGAACCACCTAGCACACTGTATTGGTTTACCTTGGTGTTGTTCCTTGTGTCCCCCTGAAAGTTTTCCATTTTTTGCGTCCACTTTCGTCTGACATAAGCTTCCTTTTCCACATCTTCTTGAAAGGGGGAAATCAGGATGGAGGCCTTTGACATTTCACCTGAAGGTGATCAACCTCAAGACATATGAAACAATGGAAGGGAACCCTTCAATAATATATCATTTGAATCCAAGAAAAACTACAACAGTCCGACTTGATTTCATCGAGCAGACCCTCCCTCATATCCACTTCTACTTGCACCCATGCCCAACTCCTATCCGTTTTTGTGTCCCACTTGGGTTCACAACTAAGGAATTTTCCTATTTTATTACCTGTTGCTATTAAAACCTCCTCTTGCCAAAACACCATGGGAAGGTTTAGAAGGATCACCCAAACCTTAGCAGGAAAGAGAGGATCATGAGATGGGTCGAAATTGATGGTTCGTTCTTTTAGCAATAGACATAAGTGACCCCAACCCCACACTTGGCTAAAAATTTCCCCAAGATCATTCTTCAACCAAAATTTGAAACAAATCCATCCTCAAGTGAGAGTATGGTACTCTAGTCGGTACCCCAAAACCTATGTCCAATTAGCATCAATCTAGTCCCTCAGAGCCAAAGGACTCACATTTTTCCCACAAATCTTCCAACCACCATTCTTCCCAGAAGCTCAGGGATAGCCCCAATTTCTATGTCTGCTCCTTCTTGACCTTCCAACACTTGCTCTTAGGAAACAACTTCTTTGGGGAAAAAACCCACTTTGACCCCTCTCTACTTACCACCTTCGAACTACTTCTATGTTCCTTAGCTAAAGATGATCCACGAGCTTGTGAATGAGGAGAATGAAACAGTGAAGTATATTTTGTCGATCCTTTAAGTGAATGTGCATGCACAGAGTGAGATAGACCAACCAATAAACCAAGCCCATTCGGCCCATCGAAACTTGAATGATTGTCGACATTGGGAGGCTCATGAAATGGATCTTTGCCTGATTGCAGATTTGACGGCCTGAGACCAACCTTGGAAATATCCCTCTTGCTCTGCTACATCTACATGAAATCGACATTGGAGTAAAAGATCTCCTGTGTATGCACAATGTCACCCTCAAAGTCCAATACCTCATCCTCCATATGGTGCTCCAGTGTGTGAATAAATACCCTTACCTAGACCTGCTCATGTCATAAACCTCGACCCACTTGTCATCAACCAACCCCAATAGTGACCTAGGTGTTGATGAGAGCCCTACCTATAATTGTCATCGTCATAAAAAAAACCAGAGTCTCTCTATCCAACCCCAATAGAAACTTAGGTGTTGACGAGAGCCCTACCTATAATTACCGTTGTCATAAAAAAAAACTAGAGACTCACTCTCTCTCTCTCTCCACATTTATAAATAACATTTTGGTTAAATATTTAACAATATTAAAGTTAAATTTTTAATATCATTAAATACAACTAACAAAATTAACCCCTTAACATTTTTATTGATTTTGTTATTTTACATTATACTATTAATTAAAAAATTATAAAAAATAAAACTTCAATATTATTAAAAATTATAATTGAAATATTAATGTATTTCTAATGTTTACCTAAATTGCAAAAGCCTAATAAAAAATTATTTTAATACCCAATAAATAAATGATTTTGATACCCATTAAATACAAGTAAAACTATGAAGTTGAAGCTAAAGCTGATACCCAATACATATTTAAGTGGTCACTACATTATCATGATTTCAAAAAGTCATAGTACCTCTCTCGCGGGCATCTTTAGGCTACAATCTCTATATAAATTAAAAAGTTGAGGAGTTTTTTATCTTATAAATAAAGGGAGTTTTTTTATAGGAAAGAAATCATGAGAAATTTTTAAAATATTTTTTCATATTTTATTGATGGTGAATGGGGTAAACCGTAAGCTTTAATTATAGAGTTTTGTCCAAAAAAAATTTAAAAAAGTCAAACTCATAATCAATAGTAAACATAAAATCTTACGTCTGACTCTAAATCAATTGAACTAACTCTCAAAACTAAAGTCAAAAAGTTTCTTATCTTACAAATAAAATAATTTTATATATTAATTTAATTTTTAATTATGTCATACTCTTAATTTTTATTATAATGAATAACAAAATGAAAATACTAATATCTCAATTACATGACGTTTCTTTAATTAATGATTTAGCATAAGCAAACCCAACACCATATCTTATTAGGGTCCATCCCATGCGTCATAAGCTCATCCCATGCATAAATGAAATTTCTAAATTTTGAAGGTTATCATCCCACCTTGATCTACTAAACCCTATAAATTAAATAACGTAGCCATGATTTTTTCAAAGTTAAAAAGGAATTGTCCCCAAAAGTCTAGATCACTTTTAAAAAAAAATTGTGACCTTTGTTTGGTAGTGTAGCCAATTTGCATGATTTTTTTTTTAGCTCTTTGCATCGCAGAGACCTTCCTTGCATTTGTATTTGCAAGTTAATCAATTGTTTCAATGTTGAGACCTTATTTTTTTCTATGCTATATAGTATTAAATCATTTATTATTAATTTTTGCAATTGTTTGAGTTAGTATAATAAAATAATATAAAAAATATTATATATTTGTTTTTTAAATCAATTATTTCTAAGTTTAAAGGGTTATTTTAATTAATTAATAATAATGTTGTTGGTATTTGGTTATTTTTGTTTTTATTGATGTTTAGTTTAAATCCCTTTAAATGAAGTGCACACCATTACATTGATAAGTTTATTAGAGATGCAATTCAAACATTTGAGAAGCATCCTTTAAATTTTCTTGCAAAGTTTTAAAAAAAAAAAAATTAATAATTTTTAAAATATAATTAATTAATATATATAATTAAAATTACATATTATAATAAGTTTTACTTAAAAAACTAATATTAATTGCAATGGTTTAATGAAATTGTTCATAATGATTACCACAAGTTGATTAACTCATATTAACCCTATTCCTATCTAAGTTAATGGATGTTGAAAATGAAATAAATTTTTGGTGACTATATTTATTTTTTATTATGTGAATGTGAATATGTTTTTGATGTGCACTTTAACATTGTTATCCTTTGTTTCAAAGTGTTGTGAAACAATGTGTTACAAAATATATAGTCTAAATGTTCTATATTTTGGATTTTTTTAGCAACCATTACTGGAATTTGACTTTACAATTGTTGGTGAAATTGTAATTTTTTGTTGCTTGAACACTTAGAATATATAGACCAAACAACTCAAATCTGCAATTCCCAGTTAAATTTCGACTAAAATTTGTTGGAAAAAATACCTGGAAAAAATCCAAAACGTAGAATGTTTAGACTACGCCCTAACAAAATAGAAAAAGAGAAATTTCAAGTATACAATGATATACATTTACAATAAATGACCTATTTATGTAGGCACATCTTGGGGCTATGTATGGAATAAATGACTTACATATATTCTAAACAAACCACCTGTGTAGGCATACTAGTCACAACTATTCTTTGGCTATGCAACCATGACTATGTGATATTTATTCCACTAATTTTATTAAAGATTTATAATTGTCCTTAATTGAAATAAATAATATACATATAATTGCATATGTGCATTAATGGAAACTATCATTTAGTTAAGCAATTTCCACTTAGGGATATCTATTTTTTCGAAGTCACCCAAGGCTTGCACATGGCCATAAATATAATAAAAAACTTACTTATGTAGGTGCATCAACGAAAACTATTCTTGGGATAAGCAATGACAAGTAGGGAATATATATTCCTCTAAGGCTACCCATAAATGACCTTAATATGCAATAAATAACTTTGTTACATAATCACAATAAAGCGACAACTATCCTTTAGTGAAACAACTATGACTTGAGAATATCTATTTTTTCAAAATCATCTAGGACTTTTTTTCCCAATAGAAAAATAACTCAAAATTATATTAGGTATAATTTTTTTTACAAAACTATATCGATACTGCATTATACAGTGTTGGATCAATCCCAAGAACAAGGGGATGTGCTGAATACAAAGAGGACAATAGCGTTGTTCTCTCCCGGAAATAAACTCCCTCCGCTAAATTTAGCTTGCTAGATTTCCATAGCTTGATATTGATGCTTTCCTCATTATCATATGAAAACACACAAAGCACCCCCAACAACTTAATTCTAGAAGATATTAAGATGGGTTTTGATGCTTTCTTGCCCATTTTCCCAATGATAAATAGTCAATCTACCTTTGGGTTCCTTCAATGTCTGTTTTGACAACTAATCTGCCTCTTTATTATGCTCCCTGAAAATGTGCTGGAAACTAATATCTTCAAATTTACTTACCAGATCCTTTGCTTTTAATTTCCAGCCTTCGATGTTCACCGCTTGGAGATTACCCTTTTGATTTATCCAGTCGATAATTACTTTCGAATCCCCCAAAATTTGTATTTTTTTAATCACCCATTGAGATGTCAAGGTAAGATATGCCCACAATCCCATGAGCTCCGCCTTAGTGTTGGTACCCGCTCTGCAATTCATGTATCATTTGGTAATCCTTGAAGCATTAGTCTTGAAAATTCTACCTGCTGCATAACACTCCCCGGAAGAGATGGTCGCTCCATCAAAACAAGCCATAGTTGCGCCCTCAATATGGATAAAATCACACACTCTTCTCAAGATATTTTTAGTAACTACAGGCTCCCCGGAAAAGGAGACAGAAATCCTTTCACCACCGAGAGTTGTGAAGGAGTGTGATCCTCAAATATTATCTTATTCCTCTTCAGCCATATGTTCCAGCAAATGATGGCTACCAAGCTTACTGGAGCATCTTTTTTCAATGACCACTCATTAAAACAGTTAGAAACCGAAGAGCCCCCCCACCAAAATTTTAAATTATAGATTGAATACAAACGGTTCCACACAGCCTTTATGAATGGGCAATTTATTAATAGGTGGCTTACCCGTTGTAGATTACAGTTTCATAACTTACAAACGCCCGGGCCTTCCCATCCCTTTCTTTGTAGCACATCCCAAGTTAAGATTTTGTCAAAGGCTATCAGCCACACAAAAAATTATTTTAAGTTGCACAGGCCATTTCCACAGTTTTTGAGTCCAGGAATGTTCACACTAGAAATTTAATGGGTTGATCAGAGCTTGATAGAGATTTTGTGTAGAGATAATGCCTGATCCATCCCCCTCGGTCCATACCAAGGAATCTGTCTCTAGTCTGAGCGTAACTCCTCCACTCTGCAAAGCATTTATAAAATTCTTCCATTTAGCTGCCTTTTGACCGGTCAGACCCAAAGATTCGCTAGTATGCCAATGGTCAAGGATGGGAGAGATGAAAACGGGTTCTCTGGCCTGGCCCAGGACTGTAATATTCTTATCGAATAGGTGAGATCACAACTTGTTTAAGAGAATCGAGTTGTTCTCCAGACCAACTATTAATCCCTTCCTAAATACACTGAATTCCCCGAGACTGGGCTCCACCGAAGCCAGTGAAACAATAACAAAAAGGATCTTTGTCATTCTGCTCTAGAAGCTTGACACTTTTTGTTGATTGTGGGTTGTTTTACGAAGCCAATCTTCCACCGAGAATTCCCCCAAGTACTTTTCCACTAGAATTTTGTGCCATATGTTGTCAACCATGAGCGCCTTTCAAAAATAATTTGCCAATAAAGCAGTGTTAAACATTGTGAGGTTCCTGAGCCCCCATCCCCCAAAACACTTTGGTCTCGCAAGGAGATCCCATCTACAGAGATGGATGTGATGCGTTGCCTTCTCACCACTTCATAATAATTCAAACATGGATTGCCTGATCCGATTTAAAACAGATTTCAGAATCAACTCCATCGACATCCAGAAAACAGACTGGCTCTCCAATACTGATTTGACCAAGATTAATCTTCCTCCTATTGAGAGCCATTGATTGCACCAGAAGCCTATTTTATTTTCGATCTTTGTCTCCAACCATCCCCAATCTTCCACTTTTGAAGCTTCAGGATTTATATGGTAGTCTAAATACTTGAAACTAGAGTTTAAATCAGAAAAGGTAAAAGGTAAGATGGCTTTCAAATGAGTTAGCTCCTACTCTTCAAGTCCCCAAAAGTGGATTGTTGTTTTGGAGGAATTTATGCAAATACCCGAAACTCCATAGAAAGTTTGTAGAATGTCAAAAATTTGTCTCCACTCCAATGGGTCTGCCTTGGACATAACAAGAACATCATCAAAAAACATTAGATGAAATATTTTCAAATGATTAGTTACCTTAATCCTAGAAATGCTATGATCAATGTTGCCTCTGGAGAACATCGGGCTAAGCCCTTCCGTAATCAATAAGAACAGATACGGGGATAGTGGGCATCCCTCACGAAGTCCCCTCCAGCTTTTGAAGTAGTCTGTTGCCTCTCCGTTGATTAAAACAGTAAAGTTGGCACTAGAAACGCAACACATTATCCAATCTGTAAGCTTTACCCCAGATCCTACCGTGAGTAAAATCACCCTTAAAAACTCCTAATCTACGCTGTCATAAGCTTTTTTCAGATCTAGTTTCAGTACCAGAGATTTGATTTTCTTTTTTTTTATGCTATGGAGAGTTTCATGGGTCGAGTCGATGGCATCTTGAATCCTTCTCCCCTTCAGAAACCCCAACTGTTCAGATGAAAGACACTTTGACAAAATCAGCTTTATCCTATTTGCAAGGATTTTTGAGATTAACTTATAAATGAGATTGCATAAGGAAATTGGTCTAAAGTCATCGAAATATACCGGCTTACTAACCTTCAGAATAAGGGCTAGAAAGGTCAAGTTAAGACCTCCAAAAAGATGTCCTTTTTTCCTCGATTCTTCCACCATCTTGAGAAGATACTCTCCCATAAGATCAAAGAAAAAGATGAAGAACTCTGATGTCCAACCATTAGACCCGAGGCTTCTTTCTTTTTTAAAATTTTCTAGAGTAGATTTTATTTCCTCCAGTGTAACATGTATAAAGAGTAGCTCTGCTTCTTCCTCAGTCACCATCCTGGGGTAAAGGCTGGAAAGCCTAACTAGCTCCGAAACATTTGAATTCTCTTTTGCTTTGAATTTTTTTTTAAAATAACAAATTGCCTCCTCTTTAATCACTTGTTGCCCACTTATAATTTCTCCATTACCTGAGACTAGTTCCCACACATGCTTTTAGTTCCTGTTATAGCTAGCCATGTTGTGAAAAACATTTGTGTTAGCGTCACCATTATTTATCCAAGTTATTCTACTATGTATTCTCCATACCTCCTCCTCTCCACTAAGAAATTTGTTTATGTTTGTTTCCAGCTCATGGAGAGACCTTTCTTCCTCCAGCGATAAGGGACCATTTACATATTTTAATAATAGCTGCTCAATATCCCATTCCCAATTTTCCAATTGAAAATTTTCGTGAATATTTACCTCTTTAATCCAACCTTTTGTTTGAAGCTTGAGTTCTTTTAGCTTCCATACGATTCGATGTTGCTTGTTACCCTCCCCCCCAAAATGGGGGTCTTTCCATAATGTGTGAACCAAATTAATGAAATCGGTATTCTGCAGCCATTGCAAATTGAACTTAAAGGGAAACGCTCTGTAAAGGGGAGATTCCTCCATTTGTAAAAGAATAGGAGCATGATCAGAAATAAAAGGGTATTCCACCCAATTTCTTGACAGACCCAAAGTTGATAAGGAGCCTTCAAAAACCAAACATCTATCTAGCCTTCTAGCAACAACAGATAGACCAACATGACCATTACGCCAAGTAGGGACCAACTTGGTCGGCTTGAGATCAACCAACTTCATGGAGGTTAAAAAATTTCTAGAAAAAAAATCATTTGAACCCGAAACAAAGGACCCACCCTAGTTTTCATATGAGGACAAGATGAAGTTCAAGTCACCTGCTATGATTAAGTTTGGGGTAGAGAGGATACTATTGTTTGCTACTAAATTCTAGAATTTTTTCCAATGTTTGCATGGCCCATAGATATTAAGTAGTGCCAACTCCTTCTTTGTATGAATACAACTTCTTGTTAGTAGTATACCTCCAACAGTAAAAAAGGGAGTCAGATAAAAGGTGCTTGGATCCCATGCGACCAGTAACCCACCCGAAGTGCCTAAAGAGTTGACTGCAGTAGCTGCCCAAGTAGGATGAATTTGGAACACAAAATATCTCGCTTTCTTTTCATCCGTAAGAGTCTCTTGTAAGAATACGATGTTCGGTCTGGTATGATCCAGTAATCTACGAACTGAGGCCACTTTGAGAGAGCCTCCAATTCCTCTTATATTCAAAGAGAGTAATAACATCACTTTTCCATTGCTAGGGCCTTCATTGCTCTAAGGGCCCCCGTATCCTAGGAAGAATGATTATTGTCATCTGCGATTGAACTAGAGTTCGCTTGTTTCTTGCGAGCACTTCTCGTTTTAATAGGTGAGAGTTCAGAGGCTAATCCCCGAGACCAAGAAAAATCCTTACCCCCCCTCTCAGACTGAGTGGAAGACGAGCCAGTATCCGCTTTTTCTTCCACTGCTTTCTTTCCCAGGTAAATAAGAAGTTTCTTAGGGTTACAGATCTCATTAAAACAAGGAAGGAGAGAATCCAGAACAATAGAGAAATTGGAGTCATTCTCCTCTGTCTCTCTGAATCCTGGCAATAACGAGGGAGAACTAAAAACTGCTTCCAAGGAGGGATCCGAAAACTGGGTAGAATGGATAGTGCGAAGAGGAGAGGAAGGTATCAGACCGTTTAAATGAGAGGAAGGCTACACATACATGACAAACAAAAGCCGCGCATCATGTTCTCTGGAAAGTGAAACGTTCTCAGACCGTTTTTGAAGGGATGACCTCCAAAGTCTCGAAGGAGAGGGTTGTAGAGCTACTTTAGGAGTGTGTTGTAAGGGTGGATTTGGTTGGTTCCTCGAAGATACCGTGAGACAGGGGATCAGAGAGAGATAAAGGGAAGACTTCAAGGTTGTTACAGGAACAATCGGGTTCAATAAAGAAGAAAGAAGGGCATCAACAGATGGTTTGTGAGATGGAGAGCAGTTAGGTTGCGTATGAGAGGGTTTGATAGAGGTGAAACCCAGTTCTTGAAGGGGACACTTTGAATGAGTGTTACTCAAAATCCAAATCGAGGAGTTGATAACCAACTTTTCCTCACTGGACAGGGACAAATAAAAAGGAGGGCACAGTGTTTGTAACTTACCATATAGGATACCTTCGGGCTCATGCTGCGTCACTGAAGAGACTACAGAGGATTCATTCAAGAAAGTCAAAGAAGGATCATCTTCTGTGTAAGCAGGGGGACTCCTCAATAGTTCTGACTCTTTAGAAGAGTCCTTCAAAAAATTCCCCTTACAGTCCCTTCGAAGGTGACCCGTAAGGCGAAAACGATTACATCTAAAGGGCACACCAAGGTAATCCAGAGACTGTGTGATCCTTCACCATCTCTACTCTATCTTTATGGTTTCTGGAAAACCATTGTAGATGTCTATCTCCACAAGAACCATTCCCATATTTCGTTGTGAGGATTTAAGTAACTTGGTGTTGTGAGCAATAAAACGCCCCAGTGTTTCTCCAATAGCCCTTAAGGCTCCTTCATTCCACAAAAACAACGAGAGGCCTAGTAGGAGAACCTAGAGATGTCTGAGCTGAAACTAATCTAAATCTGGATTGAAAGCAATTCTCCATCATTTTAACATAAGACTGCTTCCCCCAAACACCCAAAGCGAGCTCAGAAGTAGGGTAGCGTCCTCAGGGTTGTTGCAAATAATACCCAGCCATCCTTTGGTTTTGTAAATAAGCTCAGGGAAGTGACCAAGGGTAGGCAACCACTGAAGTTTTATCTAGTCTTCAAAAGAGCCTTTACTCAAAGATTTATAAGATACTCTGCCTACTAAAGAACAAAGAGTCGTTCTGCAAGTGTCCTCTAACCCCACGTCATTTCCTAAAACCAGGCATTTAGCCTTCTTGTTGGATTTCCACTCCTTACGACGAAATGAGATAGACTATCCCTTAGCTTCAGAATCCCTAAGTCCCTGTGGAGCAGAAGTAAAGTCTGAAGCTCCAGACTGAACAGTAGTAGATGAATTAATCTAGATATCTTCTAAGGGAGGAAGGTCGGACTCAACAACAGAGGGTAAAGGAAAATCACTACTTGATGGGGTACAAGAGACAGTAGAAAAGTGAGAAGGATTGATTAACTAAGGTGTTATTCCCAAGGGACCATTCTGCAGCTCGTCCACTTTGTCAAAAAGTCCCATTCGCCTCCAGTTTTCCTCGTCATCCGGGTTCATAAGTGTCGTGACCTTACCGTCCAAAATATTAAAGAAACTGTCCATTGGGTCCACAACATTCTTAATAATACTGTCACTACAGAACCTGACAAGCCTTCAGTACAATAGGGAGAATCTGAAGTAACCGAAAACTCCTGAGACTGATCCTTTTTGTAATATATGCCAGGAGGAGTGTGCCATAGGTACCACTCACTGAGGAACATAGAAGATGGAAGGGAAGCTCTCAGTCCAAGGATAGAATATGAAACCCAAGAGACCAACCCGCTTATATGTTAATACAGTAAATAGTGGTCTATCCCACCCACTTGGGAACAGTGAAGTAATAAGGTAGGGAGTGAGCAGTCGAAAGCCACAAAGTCCCACAAAATAGATCAACTAGAGTGAAAGCAAGCTTGAATACTAGAGGAACACTGAGTGACAAGAAAACCTATGATACGTCGATTGCTACCCCAGCTCCCTACAACATAAGCAAAGCTAAAATGAAAAGGTGGATAGAAACCAATCATTCAGTCGGCAAAGGAAGAGGAATTGGTAAGGTTCTTCAAACGGATTTGAAAAAAAATCTCGCCTAGTTTCGTTCGGATCCATCATCGAAAAGCTTCTGGTTTGACCCCTACTTGGCGCGCCGATCTCCATCTTCTCCATCAAGTGGTCATGTTAGGAAAAATCATCTAGGACTTGCACTTAGATCCAACTACAATAAATAACCTATAACTTAGAGTATATCTATTTTTTTAAAGTCATCTATGTGCCCCAAACTACAATAAAAGGAAAAAAAATCATAACTTCATATATTCAATA
>JASDQU010750470.1:0-13365 GCA_032191745.1 Picea mariana
GTAAATCTGTGTCTCTATCGTATTGTGCATCTTCTGTGTTTTGTTTCCGCATTTGTTTTGTTTTATTGCTCCATAGTCATGTTTTTCTAACATGTGTACATCTTGAAATAGAATGCCATGAAGGAAATGAGATAGAAAAACTGATTTAAAATGAAGACAATTATGAAGCAGAATTTATTAGTGCTTTAGATTAACTAAGAGAAGAAAACTAGTCACTAAAGAAAGAATTGATGAAACAAAAAGAAAGTGTTCACATTTTTTAAGAAGCCCAACAAGTCATCAAGAACTTAAGAACTCAGCTAGAAGAAGCCAGAAAGATCGAATAAAATCTTGAATATCAAAAGAAGTATTTGGAAGCCAACATAGAAGCACAAAAGGAAGAAGCAGAAATGAGAGAGAAGATATTGACAGATCATCTTAAGGATATAACTAATGATCTAAATTAGCTTGAGGCAAAGTTTGGTCAAGAAGAGAAAGGACTTGAAGAAGAAAGAATCACATTAAAAATTCAGCTTGAAGAAGCGAAAAGAACATAAGAAGTCATGAAGTCTCTGATAATGAAGAAAGAAGAAGAGGTTGAGAAGCTTGAAGAAGAAGTTGTCACATTGCGAAGTAAAATCGTCAAGCTCAACAAGAACGTTGAAAAGACAGAAACATCGACATCAGTTATAGAGAATGAAGAGAAGCACTCAAGGTTGCTAGAAAAGAAGAATGAAGAAAATATAAAAAGTTATGCAAAAGTACTCAAAGGAAGGAATCATGGTCAACCAGAATCTAAGAAAACTATTGAATATACATCTTCAAGAAGACCATTCATGTTCAAGCCACAAAGAAGCTTCAATCATGATCATGATCAGTCAAGGAAGAAATTTAGAAGGACTATGCCACAAAGAATATCATTCACTCCCAGGCATGAAAATTTCTTTTATGGTCATTGTTTTTATTGTACTGATTTTGGACATAAGGTTGCAAATTGCATGGATTATAAAAGAAATGTTCAAGGAAGAAGTGCATATGTGGCCCCACATAACATTGAATGTTACAAATGTCATAATTATGGACACATAGCTAGTGATTGTAGAAGCATGATCAATACTTCCATGAAAGAGAAAACTGATACCAGATATAAGAAAGTATGGATAAGAAAACATGAAGAACAGGTGAACAAATACCAGGTCCAAGAGATCGCAAGATTGGAAATAAAACGAGATGAAGAAAATTCTACAGAGAAAAAGAAAGATCTCAGATACAGAAAGGTTTGGAAAACAACTGAAAGAAAAGAAGGACAAGTAAACAAGGAATAGGTTCAAGAGATTTTACTTTCAGGGATTTGTAGTGAAAGATGAATCCACAGATAGAAAGAAATAAGTCAAAGCTCAGAGAGATGATGAATCTACCAATGAAGATGATGATGAATCTACCAATGNCTGAAAGAAAAGAAGGACAAGTAAACAAGGAATAGGCTCAAGAGATTTTACTTTCAGGGATTTGTAGTGAAAGATGAATCCACAGATAGAAAGAAATAAGTCAAAGCTCAGAGAGATGATGAATCTACCAATGAAGATGATGATGAATCTACCAATGAAGATGATGATGAATCTACCAATGAAGATGATGATGAATACACATCAGAGTAAGAATTGTTCTGAGCCATTCGGATTAGAGACTCCCAAGTAATATGAATATTAGAAAGGGGGAGTCTATGCGATAACTGTGACAGACCAAAGAACTATCCTTCAAGCAACTTGCAGAGTTTGAGAAGACAGATCCAGAGCAGTGAGTTAGCAGAAGTACAATTTGATGGATTAATCAAGACTTCATGATAGTATAGTGATAAATGGTTCAACATTATGGACAGTTGCGCAAGTAGAGTCTTGGACAGCATGGATGAGAGCATGGATTCATATATTGGTTCAAAGAGTGGTTTAGAGACAAGGGAACATTATCATAATGGATGATAATTACAAAGGAAATGGATCGAACAATGCTAATGGATTCCAAATTGACAGATATGTTTTGGACACATGCAATGCATACAACAGTTCACATTCAAAACAGAGTAATGCTCAGAAACAACAATAAAAAAACTCCCTGAGAAATATGGAAAGAAAGCGCAGACAACAACCTCGACATCAAGGTAACTCGAGGTAGTATTTTATTAATTGAAATTTATGTTCATGATATTGTTTATGGAAGTACTAATGACAGTTTAAGATAGAAATTTGCAAAGGATATACAGAATGAAATTGAAATGTCATTACTTAGAGAACTATCCTTCTTTTTGGATTTTCAAATATGTCAAAGAAACCAAGGAATTTTTATTTCTGAAACTAAGTATATCATAGAAATGCTAAAGAGGTTCGGAATGGAAGATTGCAAACCAGTTACCACTCCTATGGAAACTAGTTGCAAGTTGAGAAAAGATGATGATTCAAAGTCTACAGACCAGACGCAATACAAGTCAATGATTGGTAGCTTACTATATGTGACAACATCTAGACCAGATGTAATGCAAGCAGTTGGACAGATGCGACGATTTCAAGCAGCACCAAAAGAATCGCATGTCTTAGAAGTAAAGAGGATTTTCAGATATCTCAAAGGAACAGAAGAGTTTGGATTATGGTATCCAAAAGGAAATGACCTATCACTTATTTCCTACACAGATGCAGATTGGGCAGGTTGCATTGATGACCGACAAAGCACCAGTGGAGCAACGTTCTACTTAGATAGTGTGGGACCCTCATCGAGCATACGATGTGTTAAGAGATAACAATCTTAAATTGTTAGACCCAAGGGTGGACACATCCCCACCATAGATTTCGGATGGGGAAAAGACTTCTGAACTTCAGACCTCCGGGAGGTTTTGGAGTTGTAGGAAATTGTTACAGGGCCGAAGGCCTGAAGCTGCGAAATATCGGTAGGAACTTTCCCTGTGACCCCTCCTCTGGTGGCCACACCATAGATAGAATATGACGACTTCAGTCGCGTCGGTGCTACATCGACTGGTACGAATGAAGTAGAGACACATGGGTGCCACTTGGCGAGGGGTGGCCTTTTTGCAATGACGCCCCAAAAATTTTAGAAATCCATAGCTATCAATCCAGAAATTGGTTATGGACAAACTTATAGTCGTTGGAAGACTCTCAACAAGCTTAAGGTGATGGTGTCCTTTTTAGAGGAATTCATGGAAGTTGAAGGAAAACAAAATTTTTAATGTCCCATCCCTTAAAATGATACTTAGGGAGTTGGGTGTGTGACATAATCCTGGTAAGAAATTGTTGTTGAGTAGTGATATCATGTATCGTTGAAATGAACTTTGACATACTTTCATTTTCCATAATTGTATGTTCAAAAAATCAATAAACAAAAAATATGTTTTCAACATGGATGAGAAAAAAAGAAAAATATAACAAAACATTCATTCTCATAAATTACGAATACAACAATTATATTGATCCCTTTTAAAAAATGTTGAAATAGTCAAACTAAATGACAAAAAAAGAAGTCTTTATTTTAAGGGAATTTTTAAAAATTTGGAAACAAAAGTAGAAAGGTATAAGATCGATAGAATTCATGTATGAATACAACATTTTTATTCATGTGTTATAAAATAATTTTTAAAATTCTTTGTTCTTTGTAACTCTTTGTCAAAAAAACATAAATAAAGAAAATGATATAGTATGGGGGAGAAAAAATATGAAAAACAAAAGGAAAACTATTCTTTCCCCTAAATTATGACCCCAAAGATCAACATAATTCATCAATGAAGACAACATATTGTTTCCTCCCATATAGATTATGTAGCAAGCAAAACTTAATGCATTATAAAAAAAAAATATTCTTTGAACAATTACAATTACTTGCCAACAACTTTAACTTTAATTTTACCTTTCGCCAAACCTCGTATGTTAAAATCTGGAATTGATGGGATTGTTCGATTTTATATACTAATTTATTGGATCGCTACATCATTTAGTTGAGCTTACAACATAAACAATTAAAACAAAAAAAAAGTAAGTGTTGATTGCAAGACACAATGCACTGAATATTTAATTAGACAAGCTTCAATTGAACTATATAAATAATTTTATGACTCTCATTTGTCGACATTAAATTCAAAATGTGTTTAGATGTTACCCTCGATGATATCATCAGAAAATAATTGAAACTGACAATGTCGAACGTGACGAGATTCATTCTAAGATGTGGATCCCTCCGCTATAACAACAATCATACAAAATTTCTACAATCACATCAAGGCTAATAATATAACTTGTGTCATTTAAAACAAATTAAAATCTCTAATTACAATACCTATAATAGTATGAAACATAATGTGTCACATGATCTGAGGTTTATTCCACATTCTTATGATCTTTTGAAGAAAGTAGTTCCATTTGCTTATCCATGTTTTTCCTTGACTTTGTGCAAACACGTCCAACCCTTTGAAATTGTGGTTTATCCTTAATTAAATGTCTATGACGATGACAATGTATCTTTTTACGTTGTGGGCTCAAAAAACTGTGTTGTCTCTTAGTCAGGATTTTAGGTGGAGACATGACACTCACAAATTTTTTGTTTATCTCTTCTTCTAAAGTGAAAAACAAGTTGTCAATTGCTTTTAAATGGTCCACATTTTTAGGCAAATTTCTCAGCATATTACTTGCTCTTCTATTGATCGATGCACATAAAAAAAATTATCTATCAACCTCAATGATTGGATTGTTCAATGTTGCAGTCTCAGGATCAACATGTTCCGATAAAATATGTACATGGTGAATGTTTGTTTGGTCTTTTGGTTGAGGGCTCATTGTACCTGTTTGATTTAAATCAACTAAAAATCAAAGGCTCTCAATAATTGGACTAGAAACATTTGGTAATGTATTAATATCCAAACCATGTTCATTGGCCCACATCTGAACTTTGAAAACATGTTTACAAATAATTTCATTCACTGCCCAATCACAACTACAAAATTAAACTCATACCCTATGTATATGACATTATACCAAGCATCATGAGTATCCTTATTTTGACTATGAACCCGAAATTCATTCATATTTTTGGGGTCGTGCATCTTCATCTGGTATTTGAATTGCTCTAGCCTTTGAGAAAGTCTCTTGTTTCTCACACTTTATGAACCTTATAATTCCTACTTCCTTTAAATGTAGATTATGAATATAATATAATTCAACTCTTGTCAACAACACAAAAATTAAATAATCCACCCGTTTGTGGCATGCATTGTTTTTTTCATATAGGTGTCTATATTTTAGATACTTATGGTAGGATTTAATTGCATTATTTGTGTCTTGATTGGAATGAGGGAATTTCCTATAATCTCTCACCCACATATCTGGAAATTTTTTTTATCATCAACTAAAAACTATTGACTAAAAACATGCTGTTTTGGGGAAAAAATCCATGATCTAATGTTACATGAAACTTACATATTTTATCATTGGATAGCCAAGTGGTGTAAAAATATTTTAGAAACTTGTCCTCTTCATTGAATTGATGAAATATTCTTGCAAAAAAATTTCATACGGACCCATAAACCTAGCATGAGTGCATGATTTCTCCTAAGGCATGAAAAATGTGAACTTTATTTTCTTTGACTTTGACTTCGCTTCCAACATGTTTCACCCATGCTCGGTGGACATGCCATACACATAGCAGGATGGGGGAATTGGTTAAACTCCTGAAATGGTGATACATTAGAAGAGAGTAAATTATATGATTATAACATTACTTTTTCATATTTCTTTTGAAAAACAACAAATGTGGAACCTTAATGCTTGAATCTCAACAACGACATCATTTGTGATAAATGCTCATACATGCCAATTTGGGCATTCTTTCACTCCCATAGCAAATAATGCTGAAAACCATTTGTGAATATCATATGTAGTATTGTGTGATGAAATCACCCAAGCCATTGGTACACAATTACAATGTTTGTCAAATACCATTAACATATAAAGTTGATACTGCATTCAAAGCACATAAGTATAAATATTAAAGTGAACACATAAGAATTCATTTTGAGCATCATAAAGAAATGAAAAGATCAATAATACGTACCCCATACATATTGGTGCTAAATGTGGAATCCATGGACATATCATTGTTGTGTGAATACCTCACCATCATGGAACGCATCCAATGTGTTTGTATGCCTATAATAAATGGTATGTTTTGCACAATTTTTTTCTTTTGGTAGAAAAAAAAACTATCTTGAAATTGATTGTAACAACAATAGACACTTGTTGGATCAGTCTCATCCTTCATATATTCTTTCTTTCTAATATTATGGTAAATATTAGAAATATCCTTCCTCATAATTAAGGTATCCCGAGTTACCCTTGTGAATAATTCACATGATTGATGCTCCGCATCAGAGATGAATTTGTATCAAACCATTGTAATGTTAAAGCCATCTTCAATCATCTTTTCCACACTAGCATGTATATCAAATGATAAATGTGGTGCATACTTGAAAGTTTCAGGTCTACCCACTGCATTCTTCCCATGACAGATACCACCACATTTATCAATATGCCTACACTCGGTGTATATTAAAACATCATCATTTGGATGAACATAAAGTCGATACATGATGAAGTGACATCTACAACCAACTTTAATGCTTTGGCGTTGATTGTGTTTTTTTTTTTATAATTCTTGTGGATTCATTGTAATCTCACCACTTGGGAGTTTACATGTGGACTCTGGGCCATATGCACACCAATAAATAGATAAGAACAATAATAACAAATTAGGAAACATGTCCACACTTCTTTTTCATAATGAACTTGAATTAGAAATTTATAATTATATTAAACAAATAAAGACTCACATAGCATATTCCAGATATGTGTTAATGCGGGCACATGCAATCTTCTCCACTTCTTTAGATCGCTTCTTATTAACAACAAATTGAATGGGATCATCTTCATCTAATTGCTCCCCATTTATAAAATCTTCAAATAGACTATATGGAATAATAACGACTTGATCCCCTCCAATTTATGTCCATGTTAGATCTTTAGCTGAAAAATCTATCATATCTGTTGGTTCTTCAGTATCCAACTCCATAATGTCTTCCCACTTCCCCATCTATAGAATAACTATAAAAATTTGAAGTTTTTAGATATCAACACATACAATATTGAGTTTTTATAAAGATTTGTGAGTGTTCTCTAATACTCAATGTTGCATTATAATCCATTTTATGTGAACAAGTGTTCTATAATCTAAATGGCATAACATGATACATTAAAATTCGGGACAATGATGAGAGTAATGAGATCTTGTTGACTTGTGTACAAACCATTTTATAGATATAATAAATAACAATGTTTTTTACAAACATAGTATATAATGTTAGTTATATAAATGTGCTTAGTAAACCATACCTATGCATATTCAAGATATATGCATATGCATTCATACATACATGTTTGTGTGCACACGAGCATGCAATATTGCAAATGCAAAAACTACTCTTCATTGCTATCGCTATAATCATGACGCATTTAATATGTGTATGCATATGCATGTGGGTTGATGGTTGTAGCTAATTGGAATGCACATTAGCTTGGAGATGAACTTTGCAAATGCATCTTGGAGTATTTTGACTTGAATGGTTTTAATTGCATCTTGATATATGTGGAAAAACAAATCAAAGGAATGATTTAGGTGGCATTCCATGCACTATGAAATGAACTCTAAACTTGCAATTCAATTAAAGAGCACGTCTTAACTATAAACATTGAACAATGCTGAGGAATTCAGGAATTCCAAGCCAAGGATTCCAACAAATTAGTAATAGTATTGTAGGTATAAACCACAATTCCAACCATCAATAAAGATGATGTGGAGGATTGATTGTGTAAAGGAAATCATGGTAGCATTAATTGGTTAATTCAAGGTGAAATCTATGTAGTTAGCAATGTATGTGACCTCCCATCAAGGTAGTACATATAGGGATACACTAGAATGAAGCAAACAAACAACAATTATCAACACCACAATCAGTTAAACACTATAAATCACATTTATTACCTTGGAGAAACCCAAAGGAAAAACTCCAACATCAAATGACCACACATTTAAAGGAGTTGTAATTACTCAACAACCTTTCTCTTGAGAATGTGTTCTAGTGTACATTGAAGATAGTGTTCAAATTGCAAAATTTACTATGAAAGTCAAATCAATCCTCTCAACAATACTCATCAAATAAGGGTTTCATTACACAATGAAATTTCTTCTTTTAATTATTCCACTCTTCCTTTCAATTAGGAATGGATGTGATATTGGAGAAATAGTCTATATACTCATCAAATAAGGGTTTCATTACAAAAGAAAATTTCTTCATTTAATTATTCCGCACATCCTTTCAACAAATCAACAAATTAGGAGTGGAGGTGATATTGGAGAAATAGTATATATTAACTTTGTCTTTTTGCTTCACTGACACTCATATGATTATAAGACCCTAAAATCAACCCCTTTTTTCATTTAAAAGAAGAGAATTGTTAACTCTATACAATTTGGCGGTTTCAAAAATAAGGATTTTATTTCTAGATGTTTGAAACTCAAAATGAATTGATATGTGTTTTCAAAGTTATAATTTTTTTTAAAAAATTAAGAATTTTTACATTAATTTTATAAAATTATTAATAAAATAGTTTAAAAATATATTTTTAGACTTTTATATAAAAATATTAGTACAAATGTATGGGAGTAAGTTAAAAGGTGGACAAGCATTCATTAGCTACGATTTGTTTTGGAAATCCTCTTTGTTTAACATACTTTCAACATAGTCATTATTACCATACACTTTCTAAAACTACTAGTTAGCATTTCCATTAGTGATCATATACCACTGATATTATTTAACATGGCTCTGATGGATTTGTTGTTACCATGCTTCATTTACAAGTTTCTGAAAATTGCTAAGATGAAGGGCTTCCCACTATAAGCAAGGAAACAACCAAATGAAGCTCTTGGGGTGAGGCTTGGAAACAATGCAAAACCAATTTAAAAAAAAAAATCAAAATTCAAATTTTGAGAAATAATATTGTTCATTTTTATTTATTAGAAAATTTTCACCCATCCTTGCACACATTACAAAAACTAAGGGTGTTAGGTACCCCCAATATCTATATGTTTTTGATATATTAAAATACCCTTTTTACCCATATATCATAGAAAATACACTACTTTCAATTTTAGGATTTTAAACCCTCAATATGAACTCACATAATATGATATCATTGAATTAATGAATCCCTTATAACTTACCCCTTAGTTCACTTATATTTTTTGCACCAATTTGACTTTCTTCTCCATGATTCTTCCTATGAATGTAGCAAATATTGGATGGGGCTAGTCATTATCATGATTATATAGTTAACGAGGTGATTTTTCTCCCTTTCCCTAAAAATTGGGATGATAAGGTTAATGATTGGTCTCTAATAACATTTTTCTAACCATTTGATTCAATGCCTCCACGATATGTTTGATCATATTTATCACATTTTAAATGTCATGTTTGTAACTTTCTATAATCTTTGCCTTCCTATGAGCTAGCATCTTCTTCTTTAAAAACATCCCTTGGGGTTTTCTCTTTAACTATTCTCAAAATCAGAAACTTTGAATAAAATGTCAAGATAAGCCAATTGTGTCTCTTCATGGGATAAATAAAATGTTATATATGTGCAATTTGCAACTCCCCTCCCCCGGTTAAAAAATCTATAAAATTCTATGAAATCATGTAGATAAGATAATAGACATTTTTTCTTTTGGTAAGCTGCAACCACTCTAAACTAATCAAATGACCTGCTAGGATAGACATTTCACTTCGAAATTCTAGATTTTGAGAATTCTTCGGTTTAATGGTGCCTTGTTTCCAAACCTAAGAGCATGAACTTCATTTGGAACTATGAGTAGCATGTTGACTTATAATTAAAAGCACTTCATCTTACTCAAAAATGTTATTAACTTCATATCACTTAGCTTTCCATTACTATGATGGGATATCTAGTTTGTACCATATAATAAAGATTGAAATTGTACATGAGTGTATTATTGATGATAGACAATCTCTAATAGAAGGGATGAGTGTACATTTCACTATAGCCATAGTTTTGTATATACATTGTATATATGATGAGTACTAAGGTCGGGGTGTCATTTAAATGTTAGCTAAAACGTCCTCTGATTGGTTATAGACGAGTTGAGGAATCTATGTATTGTATGTAGGTACTTCCCCAACAAACTCTTACATGCATTCCATGATTCCTATGAGATCTAAGGCTAACACTTAGTAAATAGAAGATTTAATTTTCCATAGAGCTCTCCTTCTCTCTTCCCTTTTTGTGGAATCATATCCCCTTTCATATTGTTTGCAACCATATATATATATATATATATATATATATATATATATATTCTAGCATTAATATTTGCATAACTTGAGTTTATCATGGAAAGCCTACCAAATTGTCCATAAAAGTATATATTTACATCATCTAATTCCCTAATAATCCATTAGTTGAGAATTATCCTTGAGCTTTGTACTAGAAACCCATACTAACATATTTACAATTTATATATAATCTAATTGATACATTCTAGGGGTAAACATTATGGTATTACATCCCCAAGTTGAAGGATCTTACATCAACACCTAGAATTGGATAAATTGGTTTCAAGTAGAACTATGAAATAGATATATCAATAAAGCTAGTCACTGATTGCCCATTACACTATTAAATATGCGGAAATAATGGATATTTTGTTGAGCATTGAATATATCATTTTTAATCTTACAATGAGACTTTGGTTCAGAGGTACCCTTTGGAACTCTTATGGTAGCAGCTACGATCTTTCCTTTATTCAACATGATGTACTACGAGACTTGGATTTCCACTTGACTTAGCAGGAGCATCTAACTAATTGATGCAAACAGTTTATCATGCCTCATAAAGCTTATTCTAGTTGCAAAAATGCAAAATGTCCATTCGATGCTGAGATTGTTTCCTTCAACACAGGTTTGGTGCATAGTTTTTTTTCTACTCTCTTAGCTGATTGTTTGTTTATTTTTAAAACTCGAGTTGTCTCACTTGAAGAAAAGCATACTAACTTTTATGCTCTACCTGCATATAATTTGTTTTAAATGTATTGATTGGTACATTATTGTATGTCAAGGTTCGATGGAGGAGAAGGATTGGTCTAAGATGGACTTTCCTAATGCCAAGGCCCTCATCTTAAAATTTTATGTGAGTGAATATTTTCTTCCACCATTCATGCAGTCAACGCATAAACTAGAGGTTCTCTTCAGGAAGTTGTTTTATTCCCTGACAGAGTGAAAAAAGTATGTGGCCATTGCAATAAAAAAACATCGAAAACTGCACGAAAGTTATCACTGACGTTGCCTTACCAAGGAACCCACTTTTAGCTTGTATAATAGTGATTGTTCTCTTCCTATGGTCAATGTTATATATATATAAAGGGATGGAATTCTTTGCTTTGGAAAAATGTTTACATCTGAGAGATTTATTTTAAAAGATTTGATAATCAATAAGTGTAAGTATTTTAAGAAATTTGATAATTGATCAAAATTAATATTATTTGGGAGACAAAATGTTTATCCATGTTACAACTCCCATTAATTCTGAGGAGCGCCTATCCACATAAGAGTCCAATATGTATTGTGTGAACATATTGTAAACCTTGAAAAATTATTTATCTGCTATAATATTGTTTCAGATAGTTCAGATATTTGTACTTTGTAGAATGAAGATGATCAGGGAGTTTTACAATTGCAGAAAACAATAGTGAACACGAAAAACCACACATTTATTGTAGAGTTCCCTATTGGCGAGGACTCATACGATGCTTGTGTGGATGAATACATATCTAAAAAGCTTAGAAGGATACTCATTTTCCATAATGGTGCGCTAGAAGTGTTTTAATCTCTAAATCGCACAACAAAGAAAACTTATAAAAACATTTCATAGAATTCCTTGTTTTAATCGTCAGATTGTTGATCATGTATAGATCAACGGTCCTTAACAAGCAAATCCTAGATACAGTGCAGTTGGAACGTTGGATCAAGATCGGGATTAATATCTACTGTGTAGATATATTCGCAGAAGTAATCTAAGCAAAGTTTAATTCCAAATTTATTTGTGAAAAGGAAACCGAAGTGGTATTCCTTTGCCACGCATCAATGTGACGTTTTATCGCATTTGGCCACGACGGATTTAAAAACCACTTTAACAATCACGATAAGATTAGGACTGTTGATCCTTAATCTTTCGGATCTTCTTCCATCAAATAGATTTTGTTTTCCTATGGGTTTAGCAAGGTGTTAAGCACCTTAGACCAAGGGCTTAGTAGTGTAACTCTGTGCAAGAGTATTTGAAAAAAAAATTCTTTTGGATGAGGTTCTATTGTAAGAAAGGATTGATATGCAACGCCTTTGTTTACAAAATTAGTAATTCTACTCAGCCAATGAATCTATGAAGGGTCAAAGGAGATCCAAAGGAATAACAAATCTACAGATTTGGGGAGAAGATAAATTGGTCCATCTAGGCCATCAGAATGTAGAAATTTAATGACAAAATCAACAAGCTAATATTTTGTCATACACTTAGCAACCTAGAGATAATTGTCTTGTATGAACTCTGAAATGTCTAAACCCACATTCAAAAATACCATAAGCATAAATACACATTGCTAAGTAATTATGCAGCGGAATAAACACAATGAACATCATTCATCCAACCATGAATAACTCATAAATTTAGGCAAATGCCATGGAAAACCCCAATGTGTGGAAACCCAATGAGAGAGAGAGATTCTATTAGCTTCAGGGAATATTTGTCAGCAGCAACATTACATTTACAGCAAGAGAAACAACTTACAACACCAAACTGTCCCAAAATCTACCTAGATTTTCATGCACAGAAAATCCATACAGCTGTATGAATTTTCCCTTTCCATCACCTCCAAATCTGTGCCAATATATTGTACACAAAACAACAGATTGTTGAATTCTTCACCAATAGAAAATACTAACAAAGCCTCGAAATTCGTGCAGCAAAGCTGCCTTGATTTGCATGCCCTCCTTATTGTTGTATGGATTGTACAGATCTATATAGTACGACCTCTCTAAAAAAAGAAATTTCCAACACCTTTACACAGAAAAATCCCTTGGGATTTGTGCCCAAACTCTCTTGGGAAATGCACCTTTCTTCCTCTCCAAGCTCTCCTAAAAAATTCTCTCAAACTCCTTCTCTCAAATGTTTCTTGGACACTACCCAATGCATTCTTTTATAAAATATGAAGATG
>JASDQU010750470.1:13385-38339 GCA_032191745.1 Picea mariana
AATGGGATCATCTTCATCTAATTGCTCCCCATTTATAAAATCTTCAAATAGACTATATGGAATAATAACGACTTGATCCCCTCCAATTTATGTCCATGTTAGATCTTTAGCTGAAAAATCTATCATATCTGTTGGTTCTTCAGTATCCAACTCCATAATGTCTTCCCACTTCCCCATCTATAGAATAACTATAAAAATTTGAAGTTTTTAGATATCAACACATACAATATTGAGTTTTTATAAAGATTTGTGAGTGTTCTCTAATACTCAATGTTGCATTATAATCCATTTTATGTGAACAAGTGTTCTATAATCTAAATGGCATAACATGATACATTAAAATTCGGGACAATGATGAGAGTAATGAGATCTTGTTGACTTGTGTACAAACCATTTTATAGATATAATAAATAACAATGTTTTTTACAAACATAGTATATAATGTTAGTTATATAAATGTGCTTAGTAAACCATACCTATGCATATTCAAGATATATGCATATGCATTCATACATACATGTTTGTGTGCACACGAGCATGCAATATTGCAAATGCAAAAACTACTCTTCATTGCTATCGCTATAATCATGACGCATTTAATATGTGTATGCATATGCATGTGGGTTGATGGTTGTAGCTAATTGGAATGCACATTAGCTTGGAGATGAACTTTGCAAATGCATCTTGGAGTATTTTGACTTGAATGGTTTTAATTGCATCTTGATATATGTGGAAAAACAAATCAAAGGAATGATTTAGGTGGCATTCCATGCACTATGAAATGAACTCTAAACTTGCAATTCAATTAAAGAGCACGTCTTAACTATAAACATTGAACAATGCTGAGGAATTCAGGAATTCCAAGCCAAGGATTCCAACAAATTAGTAATAGTATTGTAGGTATAAACCACAATTCCAACCATCAATAAAGATGATGTGGAGGATTGATTGTGTAAAGGAAATCATGGTAGCATTAATTGGTTAATTCAAGGTGAAATCTATGTAGTTAGCAATGTATGTGACCTCCCATCAAGGTAGTACATATAGGGATACACTAGAATGAAGCAAACAAACAACAATTATCAACACCACAATCAGTTAAACACTATAAATCACATTTATTACCTTGGAGAAACCCAAAGGAAAAACTCCAACATCAAATGACCACACATTTAAAGGAGTTGTAATTACTCAACAACCTTTCTCTTGAGAATGTGTTCTAGTGTACATTGAAGATAGTGTTCAAATTGCAAAATTTACTATGAAAGTCAAATCAATCCTCTCAACAATACTCATCAAATAAGGGTTTCATTACACAATGAAATTTCTTCTTTTAATTATTCCACTCTTCCTTTCAATTAGGAATGGATGTGATATTGGAGAAATAGTCTATATACTCATCAAATAAGGGTTTCATTACAAAAGAAAATTTCTTCATTTAATTATTCCGCACATCCTTTCAACAAATCAACAAATTAGGAGTGGAGGTGATATTGGAGAAATAGTATATATTAACTTTGTCTTTTTGCTTCACTGACACTCATATGATTATAAGACCCTAAAATCAACCCCTTTTTTCATTTAAAAGAAGAGAATTGTTAACTCTATACAATTTGGCGGTTTCAAAAATAAGGATTTTATTTCTAGATGTTTGAAACTCAAAATGAATTGATATGTGTTTTCAAAGTTATAATTTTTTTTAAAAAATTAAGAATTTTTACATTAATTTTATAAAATTATTAATAAAATAGTTTAAAAATATATTTTTAGACTTTTATATAAAAATATTAGTACAAATGTATGGGAGTAAGTTAAAAGGTGGACAAGCATTCATTAGCTACGATTTGTTTTGGAAATCCTCTTTGTTTAACATACTTTCAACATAGTCATTATTACCATACACTTTCTAAAACTACTAGTTAGCATTTCCATTAGTGATCATATACCACTGATATTATTTAACATGGCTCTGATGGATTTGTTGTTACCATGCTTCATTTACAAGTTTCTGAAAATTGCTAAGATGAAGGGCTTCCCACTATAAGCAAGGAAACAACCAAATGAAGCTCTTGGGGTGAGGCTTGGAAACAATGCAAAACCAATTTAAAAAAAAAAATCAAAATTCAAATTTTGAGAAATAATATTGTTCATTTTTATTTATTAGAAAATTTTCACCCATCCTTGCACACATTACAAAAACTAAGGGTGTTAGGTACCCCCAATATCTATATGTTTTTGATATATTAAAATACCCTTTTTACCCATATATCATAGAAAATACACTACTTTCAATTTTAGGATTTTAAACCCTCAATATGAACTCACATAATATGATATCATTGAATTAATGAATCCCTTATAACTTACCCCTTAGTTCACTTATATTTTTTGCACCAATTTGACTTTCTTCTCCATGATTCTTCCTATGAATGTAGCAAATATTGGATGGGGCTAGTCATTATCATGATTATATAGTTAACGAGGTGATTTTTCTCCCTTTCCCTAAAAATTGGGATGATAAGGTTAATGATTGGTCTCTAATAACATTTTTCTAACCATTTGATTCAATGCCTCCACGATATGTTTGATCATATTTATCACATTTTAAATGTCATGTTTGTAACTTTCTATAATCTTTGCCTTCCTATGAGCTAGCATCTTCTTCTTTAAAAACATCCCTTGGGGTTTTCTCTTTAACTATTCTCAAAATCAGAAACTTTGAATAAAATGTCAAGATAAGCCAATTGTGTCTCTTCATGGGATAAATAAAATGTTATATATGTGCAATTTGCAACTCCCCTCCCCCGGTTAAAAAATCTATAAAATTCTATGAAATCATGTAGATAAGATAATAGACATTTTTTCTTTTGGTAAGCTGCAACCACTCTAAACTAATCAAATGACCTGCTAGGATAGACATTTCACTTCGAAATTCTAGATTTTGAGAATTCTTCGGTTTAATGGTGCCTTGTTTCCAAACCTAAGAGCATGAACTTCATTTGGAACTATGAGTAGCATGTTGACTTATAATTAAAAGCACTTCATCTTACTCAAAAATGTTATTAACTTCATATCACTTAGCTTTCCATTACTATGATGGGATATCTAGTTTGTACCATATAATAAAGATTGAAATTGTACATGAGTGTATTATTGATGATAGACAATCTCTAATAGAAGGGATGAGTGTACATTTCACTATAGCCATAGTTTTGTATATACATTGTATATATGATGAGTACTAAGGTCGGGGTGTCATTTAAATGTTAGCTAAAACGTCCTCTGATTGGTTATAGACGAGTTGAGGAATCTATGTATTGTATGTAGGTACTTCCCCAACAAACTCTTACATGCATTCCATGATTCCTATGAGATCTAAGGCTAACACTTAGTAAATAGAAGATTTAATTTTCCATAGAGCTCTCCTTCTCTCTTCCCTTTTTGTGGAATCATATCCCCTTTCATATTGTTTGCAACCATATATATATATATATATATATATATATATATATATATTCTAGCATTAATATTTGCATAACTTGAGTTTATCATGGAAAGCCTACCAAATTGTCCATAAAAGTATATATTTACATCATCTAATTCCCTAATAATCCATTAGTTGAGAATTATCCTTGAGCTTTGTACTAGAAACCCATACTAACATATTTACAATTTATATATAATCTAATTGATACATTCTAGGGGTAAACATTATGGTATTACATCCCCAAGTTGAAGGATCTTACATCAACACCTAGAATTGGATAAATTGGTTTCAAGTAGAACTATGAAATAGATATATCAATAAAGCTAGTCACTGATTGCCCATTACACTATTAAATATGCGGAAATAATGGATATTTTGTTGAGCATTGAATATATCATTTTTAATCTTACAATGAGACTTTGGTTCAGAGGTACCCTTTGGAACTCTTATGGTAGCAGCTACGATCTTTCCTTTATTCAACATGATGTACTACGAGACTTGGATTTCCACTTGACTTAGCAGGAGCATCTAACTAATTGATGCAAACAGTTTATCATGCCTCATAAAGCTTATTCTAGTTGCAAAAATGCAAAATGTCCATTCGATGCTGAGATTGTTTCCTTCAACACAGGTTTGGTGCATAGTTTTTTTTCTACTCTCTTAGCTGATTGTTTGTTTATTTTTAAAACTCGAGTTGTCTCACTTGAAGAAAAGCATACTAACTTTTATGCTCTACCTGCATATAATTTGTTTTAAATGTATTGATTGGTACATTATTGTATGTCAAGGTTCGATGGAGGAGAAGGATTGGTCTAAGATGGACTTTCCTAATGCCAAGGCCCTCATCTTAAAATTTTATGTGAGTGAATATTTTCTTCCACCATTCATGCAGTCAACGCATAAACTAGAGGTTCTCTTCAGGAAGTTGTTTTATTCCCTGACAGAGTGAAAAAAGTATGTGGCCATTGCAATAAAAAAACATCGAAAACTGCACGAAAGTTATCACTGACGTTGCCTTACCAAGGAACCCACTTTTAGCTTGTATAATAGTGATTGTTCTCTTCCTATGGTCAATGTTATATATATATAAAGGGATGGAATTCTTTGCTTTGGAAAAATGTTTACATCTGAGAGATTTATTTTAAAAGATTTGATAATCAATAAGTGTAAGTATTTTAAGAAATTTGATAATTGATCAAAATTAATATTATTTGGGAGACAAAATGTTTATCCATGTTACAACTCCCATTAATTCTGAGGAGCGCCTATCCACATAAGAGTCCAATATGTATTGTGTGAACATATTGTAAACCTTGAAAAATTATTTATCTGCTATAATATTGTTTCAGATAGTTCAGATATTTGTACTTTGTAGAATGAAGATGATCAGGGAGTTTTACAATTGCAGAAAACAATAGTGAACACGAAAAACCACACATTTATTGTAGAGTTCCCTATTGGCGAGGACTCATACGATGCTTGTGTGGATGAATACATATCTAAAAAGCTTAGAAGGATACTCATTTTCCATAATGGTGCGCTAGAAGTGTTTTAATCTCTAAATCGCACAACAAAGAAAACTTATAAAAACATTTCATAGAATTCCTTGTTTTAATCGTCAGATTGTTGATCATGTATAGATCAACGGTCCTTAACAAGCAAATCCTAGATACAGTGCAGTTGGAACGTTGGATCAAGATCGGGATTAATATCTACTGTGTAGATATATTCGCAGAAGTAATCTAAGCAAAGTTTAATTCCAAATTTATTTGTGAAAAGGAAACCGAAGTGGTATTCCTTTGCCACGCATCAATGTGACGTTTTATCGCATTTGGCCACGACGGATTTAAAAACCACTTTAACAATCACGATAAGATTAGGACTGTTGATCCTTAATCTTTCGGATCTTCTTCCATCAAATAGATTTTGTTTTCCTATGGGTTTAGCAAGGTGTTAAGCACCTTAGACCAAGGGCTTAGTAGTGTAACTCTGTGCAAGAGTATTTGAAAAAAAAATTCTTTTGGATGAGGTTCTATTGTAAGAAAGGATTGATATGCAACGCCTTTGTTTACAAAATTAGTAATTCTACTCAGCCAATGAATCTATGAAGGGTCAAAGGAGATCCAAAGGAATAACAAATCTACAGATTTGGGGAGAAGATAAATTGGTCCATCTAGGCCATCAGAATGTAGAAATTTAATGACAAAATCAACAAGCTAATATTTTGTCATACACTTAGCAACCTAGAGATAATTGTCTTGTATGAACTCTGAAATGTCTAAACCCACATTCAAAAATACCATAAGCATAAATACACATTGCTAAGTAATTATGCAGCGGAATAAACACAATGAACATCATTCATCCAACCATGAATAACTCATAAATTTAGGCAAATGCCATGGAAAACCCCAATGTGTGGAAACCCAATGAGAGAGAGAGATTCTATTAGCTTCAGGGAATATTTGTCAGCAGCAACATTACATTTACAGCAAGAGAAACAACTTACAACACCAAACTGTCCCAAAATCTACCTAGATTTTCATGCACAGAAAATCCATACAGCTGTATGAATTTTCCCTTTCCATCACCTCCAAATCTGTGCCAATATATTGTACACAAAACAACAGATTGTTGAATTCTTCACCAATAGAAAATACTAACAAAGCCTCGAAATTCGTGCAGCAAAGCTGCCTTGATTTGCATGCCCTCCTTATTGTTGTATGGATTGTACAGATCTATATAGTACGACCTCTCTAAAAAAAGAAATTTCCAACACCTTTACACAGAAAAATCCCTTGGGATTTGTGCCCAAACTCTCTTGGGAAATGCACCTTTCTTCCTCTCCAAGCTCTCCTAAAAAATTCTCTCAAACTCCTTCTCTCAAATGTTTCTTGGACACTACCCAATGCATTCTTTTATAAAATATGAAGATGACCTTTTACCTCTCAAGTGTTTTTTCACCTTCCCCAACCCTAAATCCAAAGGCCAAGATCTAATCATGCCTTTACAAATCAAGGGCCATGATTCATTCCCTCCAAAATAAATCACTTAAAATATTAAAGTACATTTCACTTTATTACATAAGTGTACTTTACAAAATAAAGTCACTTTAATATTAGAAGGTACATGATCCAGGTGGATATTGGTGGCCACCCACCTTTTCCAACTAGCTCACAATTTTTTGGGGGGAATTTTGGTAATTTACTATTTTTAGCAGTTTTTAACTTTCGGGGCCATTTTGAGGGCCTAAATGAAGGTTTTTCGAGATCGAGCTTCTCAAATATGGTTGAAACTTTCATTGGGCCCCCAAAATAAATTTCCTCGACGATACCTTTCCAACAAGCTATCGTACACCCCAAACGGAGATCGTATGCCAAAGTTACGCCCCCGAGAAGTTGATACACCAAAATACCCAAAACGGGGTCCACAAAACTGTTGGCTTTTCATCTTCCGGGGTTAGGGTTTTGGATTTTATTTATGATAAAAAGTTCTTTGGAGCCTCATTGTAAAATTATCTTCTTGTGAATGTGAGTAGCGAACACATCTCTTCTCAGAGATAAGCTGCCACCACTCTAGCAAGTCTTTCACTCTATATTTTTACAGTCTCTGTACATTTTCGCTCATTAATAGAAAATTGTGTATTACTCTATCTTTGTGTTTATAGCTGCATCTCTGATACATTTCTATTATATTATTGGATATCTGAGATATCGCTATACAATGGTTTATTGTTTCTCCGCTCTCATTTCATGCCGAAAATAATCTGGATCAGTGGTATCAGAGCAAGCTGCTCTTGATCGTTTTTCAGTGCATGTCCCCGACGAGGTCCGAGTATAGCAAGTTGGGTCTCGATCTTGTCTCTATTGAATTCAATCACTCTCGCACGTCCAAGAAACCCTCCATGGCTGAAGAAAATAAAAACAACAGAGCAGATGATTCTATTAATCTGTTGCTTGAGCAAGCTCTCACGCGACAGAGGGGTGAAATGATGGAGAATTTTCCCCACATCCTTCAACGCCTGTTGATAACAATAGGCACGTCTTCATCAAGTGGCCACTTTCGAAGTACCTTGCCTTTCAAGGTACAAGTTAATTTTGATATACCCATATTTGAAGGACAGATAGATGCAGATGCCTTAGAAAAATGGTTAAATCCGCTAGAAGGTTATTACTTTGTTCATAATTTCTCTGATAGGGAAAAGATCACCTTCACACTCCTTAAGGCTCTCCCCCATGTCAAACATTGGTGGGAAACTTATTGGGAGAAAAGTTCCACAGAGGAGTCTGGAATATATGGGGTCAAGCCCACTTGGGATTTTTTTATGGATGCAGTAAATGAACAATATTACCCTGTTGGAAACTATTAGGACCAGTACATGAGATGGACCACATTGCGGCAAGAAAGGGGCCAAGCAGTTCTGGATTTCACCAATACCTTCCATACCTTGCGCCCCAAGCTGAGTATTAAAGACTCTGAACGAAATTTCGTTCTGAATTACTGTGGGGCTCTGCACAGATACATCCAAACTGAAATGGATTTTCTAGACATGTCATCACTTGGTTCTGCTTATTGATATGTTGTTAAAATCGAGCAGAAATTTAAGAAATAGAACAAACGGGAGTTCGGGTCTACAAATCCACAACAACCAAAGTATGATAAAGATAACCCTAACAAATAGCATCCTAAAAACCAGTCCAAGCCATAGGAAAAGAAGGGTCACGAAAAGACAAAGAAGGACACTGGAAAATGGTGTGATTTCAAAAAAATCCCCTAGCACAACACCGATGAATCTCGCTCAAAAAATCCATTGGTGGTCGAGATAAAAGATAAGGAGCCGAACCCTGATTTAGAAATTGATTATGAAAATATTGATAGAAGACAGATCATCGACGCAGACCCCACTACTATTGTCGTGACCGCAACAATTAAACCAAAAGAACCAACATATTATGAAGAGGGGGAGCACCATTTTCATTCACAGATGTGGGTGAAGGGAACCCCACTKCATTTTATTGTTGATAGCGGAAGCCAGAAGAACCTCATCTAAGCATAGGTCGTCAAATATTTGGGATTGTTGACAACACCACACTTGTAGCCACACAAYATCGGGTGGCTTCGCTAGGGAYGAGATCTTCGTGTCATCCAGTAGATCTCTGTGTTAGCCAGGAGTGTTTATTTTCATACAGTATCCAACCCTTAAATGACAAGGTATTATGTGATGTTTCCCCCCTRGATGTCTGTGATGTTATCTTGGGCCAACCATATATGTGGAAGCACCATGTTATTTATGAGTCTCGACCTCGTAGTGTCATTGTTACTCTTGGGGGTCATCTCTACAGGATACCATAGAAAATTTAGACTATTGTCCCACCTAAACAATGCCGCAAGGTAGTATCTCATACTACAAAATTCATCTTCTTCACAGTCTGTTCAGAGCGTGAACATAAGAACACCACTGCAGCCTCAATCCAAGCACCTTCTATCCAACAGAAGCAGGTCAACAAGATTGCAGCAAAGTGTAAATATTCCTTGTGCACATAGGCATCTCATGTAGAAAGACTAGTTAAAAAGGGCCAACCCTTCCAGCCACATGTTCGTGACAACCTTCAACAAGCTAAGTAGCGTAACTTCTCCAACAAGGCAAGCAGCGCATCAAGATGTAGATTCAAAAAATATTTTTCTCTCTCCCCCGGGCACTCAACGTAATGGAGAAAATTGCTTCCTAAGGAGGGATGATTGATCCAGGTGGATATCGGTGACCACCCACATTTTCCAACTGACTCAAAACAATTTTCTGGTAATTTTAGTAATTTACTATTTTTAGTAGTTTTTAACTTCCGAGGCCATTTTGAGGGCCTAAATAAAGGTTTTTCGGGATCGAGCTTCTTAGAGATGCAAGAAGGCTTTAATTGACACCCCAAAATGAATCTCCTCGGCGATACCTTTCTAAATAGCTATCGTGCGCTCCAAACAGAGATCGTATGCCAAAGTTACGCCCTCGGGAAGTTGATACACCAAACTACCCAAAACGGGGTCCACAAATCTGTTGGCTTTTCATCTTTCGGGGTTAGGGTTTTGGATTTTCTTTATGATAAAAATTCCTTTGGAGCCTCATTGTAAAATCATCTTCTTGCAAATGCGAGTATCGGATATATCTATTCTCAGATATAATCTTACACCATTCTAGCGAGTCTTTCACTCTATATTTTTACAGTCTTTGTACATTTTTGCTCATTAATAGAAAATTGTGTATTACTGTATCTTTGTTTTTATGGTTGCATCTCTGATACATTTATATTATATTATTGTATATCTGAGATATCTCCGTACATTGCTTTATTATATCTCCGCTCTCATTTGGTGCCAAAAATAATCTAGATCAGTGGTATCAGAGCAGGTTGCTCTTGATCGTTTTTCACTGCATGTCCCCGACGAGGTAAGAGTATAACAAGTTGGGTCTCGAGCTTGTCTCTCTTAAAGACAATCGCTCTGGAATGTCCAAGAAACCCTCCATGGCGGAAGAAAAGAAAAACAACAAAGCAGACGATTCTATTAATCTGTTGCTTGAGCAAGCTCTCACGCGACGAAGGGACAAAATGACGGAGAATTTTTCCCACATCCTTCAATGCCTGTCGATAATAATAGACACCACTTTGGAAGTACCTCTCCTTTCAAGGTACAAGTTAATTTTGATATCCCCATATTTGAAGGACAGATAGATGTGGATGCCTTAGAAAAATGGTTAAATCTGCTAGGAGGTTATTTCTTTGTTCATAATTCCTCCAACGGGGAAAAGATCACCTTCGCACTCCTTAAGGCTTTTCGTCATGTCAAACATTGGTGGGAAACTTACTAGGAGAAAATTTCCACAAAGGAATATGGAATATATGAGGCCGAGCCCACTTGGGATTTTTTTGTGGATGCGGTAAAGGAACAGTATTACCCTATTAGCAACTATGAGGACTAGTACATGAGATGGACCACACTGCGACAATAAAGGGGCCAAGCAGTTCTGGAGTTCACCAATACCTTGCACACCAAGTTGGGTACCAAAGACTCCAAACGACAATTGGTTCTGAAATACCGTGGGGCTCTACACAGATACATCCAAACTGAAGTCGATTTTTTGGACATCTCATCACTCGGTTCTACTTATCGATATGTTGTTAAAATCGAGCAGAAGTTTAAGCACCAGAACAAATGGGAGTTCAGGTATGCAAATCCACAACAATGAAAGTATGTTAAAGACGACCCTAACAAACAACATCCTGAAAACCAGTCCAAGCCACATGTAAAGAAATGTCACAGAAAGACCAAGAAGAACACTGGAAAATGGTGTGATTTCCACAAAAACCCCTGGCACAACACCGATGAATGTTTCTCAAAACAGTCATTGGTGGCCGAGATAAAAGACAAGGAGCCAAACCCTGATTTGGAATTTGATTATGAAAATACTGATAGAAGATAGATCATCGACGCAGAACCCACTACTATTGTCATGACCACAGCAATTCAACCAGCGAACCAACATATTCTAAAGAGGGGGAGGGCCTTTTTCATTCACAGATGTGGGTGAAGGGGACCCCACTAAATTTTATTGTTGATAGTGGAAGACAAAAGAACCTCATCTCAACAGACGTCGTCAAGCAGTTGGGATTGTCGACAACACCACACTCATAGCCATACAACATCGGGTGGCTTCGCCAAAGACGAGATCTTTGTGTCAGCTAGCAATGTCGATTGTCATACGACATCCAACCCTTCAAGGACGAGGTATTATGTGATGTTTCCCCCCTGTATGTTTTTTATTTTCTCTTAGGTCAGCCATATATGTGAAAGTGTCATGCTATTTATGAGTCTCAACCCCGTAGTATCATTGTTACTCTAGGGGGTCATATCTACAGGATACCAGAGGTAATTTTGACTATTGTCCCACTTAAATAGTGTCGCAAGGTAGTATCTCATACTACAAAATTCAGCTTCTTCAGAGTATGTTCAAAACGTGAATAGAAGAACACCATTGCAGCCTCAGTCTAAGCATATTCTATCCAATAGAACCAGGTCGACAAGATTGCAGCAAAGTGCAAAGATTCCTTCTACAAATAGGCATCTCATATAGCCAAACTAGTTAAAAATGTCCAACCCTTCCATCCACAGGTTCGTGACAACCTTCAACAATCTAAGCAATGCAACTTCTCCAACAAGGCAAGTAGCTCATCAAGAAGTAGATTTAGCAAACGTTTTTCCCTCTCCCCCTGGCACTCAATGCAATGGAGACCATTGCTTCCTAAGGAGGGAGGATTGATCCAGGTGTATATCGATAGCCACCCACCTTTTCCAACTGGCTCAAAACAATTTTCTGGCAATTTTGGTAATTTACTAGTTTTAGTAGTTTTTAACTTCCGGGGCCATTTTGAGGGCCTGAATGAAGGTTTTTCGAAATCGAGATTCTCAATGATACCCAAGAGTTATAATTGAGCCCCCAAAATGAATCTCCTTGAAAATACCTTTCCAACGAGCTATCGTGCGCACCAAACATAGATCGTATGCCAAAGTTACGCCCCCGGGAAGTTGATACACCAAACTACCCAAAATGGTTTCCATAAAAATGTTGGCTTTTCAACTTTCGGGGTTAGGGTTTTGGATTTTCTTTATGATAAAAATGTCTTTGGAGCCTCATTGTAAAATCATCTTCTTGCGAATGCGAGTAGCGGACACATCTCTTCTCAGAGATAAGCTGCCACCATTCTAGCGAGTCTTTCACTCTGTATTTTTACAGTCTTTGTACATTTTTTCTCATTAATAGAAAATTGTATATTACTGGATCTCTATGTTTATGGTTGCATCTCTGATACATTTCTGTTATATTATTGGATATCTGAGATATCTCTGCACATTGCTTTATTATATCTCCACTCTCATTTCGTGCAGAAAATAATCCAGATCAATGGTATCCGAGTAGGCTGCTCTTGATTGTTTTTCAGTGCATGTCCCCGACGAGGTCTAAGTAGAGCAAGTTGGGTCTCGATCTTGTCTCTCTTGAAGACAATCTCTCTCGCACGTCCAAGAAACCCTCCATGGCGGAAGAAAATAAAAATGACAGAGCAAATGATTCTATTAATATGTTGCTTAAGCAAGTTCTCACACGACAGAGGAATGAAATGATGGTGAATTTTACCCACATCCTACAACGCTTGTCGATAACAACAGACGTGTCTTCATCAAGCGGACGCTTTGGAAGTACCTCTCCTTTCAAGGTACAAGTTAATTTTGATATTCCCGTATTTGAAGGACAGATAGATGTGGATGCCCTAGAAAAATGGTTAAATCTGTTAGAAGGTTATTTCTTTGTTCATAATTTCTCCGATGGGGAAAATATCACCTTCGCACTCCTTAAGGCTCTCCCCCATGTCAAACATTGGTGGAAACATTACTGGGAGCAAATTTCCATAGAATATTCTTGAATATATGGGATCGAGCACACTTGGGATTTTTTTGTGGATGCGGTAAAGGAACAATATTACCTTGTTGGAAACTATAAGGACTAGTACTTGAGATGAACCACACTGCAACAAGAAAGGGGCCAAGCAGTTTCAGAGTTCACCGATACCTTCCATACCTTGCACACCAAGTTGGATATCAAAGACTTCAAACGACATTTGGTTCTGAAATACCGTGGGGCTCTACATAGATACATCCAAACTGAAATTGATTTTCTAGACATCTCATCACTCAGTTATGCTTATCAATATACTATTAAAATCAAGCAGAAGTTTAAGCACAAGAACAAACGAGATTTCGGGTCTGCAAATCAATAACAACCAAAGTATAATAAAGATGACCCTAACAAACAACATCTCGAAAACCAGTCCAAGCCACAGGAAAAGAAGGGTCATGGAAACATGAAGAAAGACACTGGAAAATGGTGTGATTTCCACAAAAGCCTCTAGCACAACACCGATGAATGTCGCTCAAAATAGTTATTGGTGGCCAAGATAAAAGACAAGGAGTCGGACCCTGATTCATAATTTGATTATGAAAATATTGATAGAAGACAGATCATTGACGTAGACCCCACTATTATTGTCGCGACCGCAGCAATTAAACTAGAAGAACCAACAGATTCTAAAGAGGGGGAGCACCTTTTTCATTCACAGATGTGGGTGAAGGGGACCTCGTTGCATTTTATTTTTGATAGCATAAGCCAGAATAACCTCATCTCAACAGAGGTCGTCAAACAGTTGGGATTGTCGACAACACCACACCCGCTACCATACAACATCAGGTGGCTTCGCCAAGGACGATATCTTCATGTCATCCAACAGTGCCAAGTGTCATAAAGCATCCAGGCATTCAAGGACGAGGTATTATTTGATGTTTCCCCCCTGGATGTCTGTGATGTTCTCTTGGGCCAGCCATATATGTGGAAGCACCATACTATTTATGAGCCTCAACCCCGTAGTGTCATTGTTACTCTAGGGGGTCATCTCTACAGGATACCAAAGGTAATTTTGACTATTGTCCCACTTAAACAGTGTCACAAGGTAGTATCTCATACTACAAAATTTAGCTTCTTCAGATTCTGTTCAAAGCGTGAACAAAAGAACACCACTTCTGCCTTAGTCCAAGCACCTTCTATCCAACAGAAGAAGGTCGACAAGATTGCAACAAAGTGTAAAGATTCATTATGCAACAAGCATCTCATGTAGCTATACTGGTTAAAAATATCCAACCCTTCCAGCCACAGGCATCTCCTCAAGGATACCTTTCCAACGAACTATCGTGCGCCCCAAACGGAGATCATATGTCAAAGTTACGCCCCCAGGAAGTTGATACACCAAACTATCCAAAACAGGGTCCACAAAATTGTCGGTTTTTCATCTTTCGGGGTTAGGGTTTTGGATTTTCTTTATGATAAAAAGGCCTTTGGAGCCTCATTGTAAAATCATCTTCTTGCGAATGCGAGTATCAAACACATCTCTTCTCATATATAAGCTATCACCATTCTAGCGAGTCTTTCACTCTATATTTTTACAGTCTTTGTACATTTTCGCTCATTAATAAAAAATTATGTATTACTGTAACTCTGTGTTTATGGTTTCATCTATGATACATTTCTGTTATATTATTGGATATCTTAGATATCGGTACATTGCTTTATTATATCACCGCTCTCATTCCGTGCTGAAAATAATCTGGATCAGTGGTATCAAAGGAAGCTGCTCTTGATCGTTTTTCAGTGCATGTCCCCGATGAGGTCTGAGTATAGCAAGTTTGGTCTTGAGCTTGTCTCTATTGAAGACAATCGATATCGCATGTCCAAGAAACCCTCCATGGCGGAAGAAAAGAAAAACGACAGAGAAGACGATTCTATTAATCTATTTCTTGAGCATCTCTCATGCGACAGAGGAATGAAATGATGGAGAATTTTTCCCACATCCTTCAATGTCTGTTGATAACAGCAGGCATGTCTTCATCAAGCGGCCACTTTGGAAGTACCTTGTCTTTCAAGGTACAAGTTAATTTTGATATTCTCATATTTGAAGGACAGATAGATGTGGATGCCTTAGAAAAATGGTTAAATCTTCTAGAAGGTTATTTCTTTGTTCATAATTTCTATGATAGGGAAAATATCACCTTCGCACTCCTTAAAGCTCTCCCCCATGTCAAACATCGGTGAGAAACTTATTGGGAGCAAAGTTCCACATAGGAGTCTGGAATATATGGGGTTGAGCCCACTTGGGATTTTTTTGTGGATGAAGTAAAGGAACATTATTACCCTGTTGGGAAACTATGAGGACCAGTACATGAGATGAACCACACTATGCTAATAAAGGGGCCAAACAGTTCTAGAGTTCACCAATACCTTCCATACCTTGCGCACCAAGTTGGGTATCAAAAACTCCGAACGACATTTGGATCTGAAATACTGTGGGGCTCTACACAGATACATCCAAACTGAAATGGATTTTCTAGACATCTCATCACTCGATTCTGCTTATCGATGTGTTGTTAAAATCGAGCAGAAGTTTAAGCACCAGAAAAAACATGAGTTTGGGTCTACAAATCTGCAACAATGAAAGTATGATAAAGACGGCCCTAACAAACAACATCCTGAAAACTAGTCCAAGCCTCAGGAAAAGAAGGTTCACAGAAAGACGAAGAAGTACACTAGAAAATGGTTTGATTTCCACAAAATCCCCTAGCACAACACCGATGAATGTCGCTCAAAACATTCCTTGGTGGACGAGATAAAAGAAAAGGAGCCAAACCCTGATTCAGAATTTGATTCTTTAAATAATTATAGAAGACAGATCATCGACGCAAACCCCACTGTTATTGTCATGACCGCAACAATTCAACCAAAAGAACCAACAGATTATGAAGAGGGGGGGTGCAGTTTTCATTTACATATGTGGGTGAAGGGGACCCCACTGCATTTTATTGTTGATAGCGGNAGAAGGTTCACAGAAAGACGAAGAAGTACACTAGAAAATGGTTTGATTTCCACAAAATCCCCTAGCACAACACCGATGAATGTCGCTCAAAACATTCCTTGGTGGACGAGATAAAAGAAAAGGAGCCAAAACCTGATTCAGAATTTGATTCTTTAAATAATTATAGAAGACAGATCATCGACGCAAACCCCACTGTTATTGTCATGAACGCAACAATTCAACCAAAAGAACCAACAGATTATGAAGAGGGGGGGTGCAGTTTTCATTTACATATGTGGGTGAAGGGGACCCCACTGCATTTTATTGTTGATAGCGGAAGCCAGAAGAACCTCATCTCAGTAGAGGTCGTCAAATAGTTGGGATAGTCGAAAACACCACAACCGCGGCCATACAACATCAGGTGGCTTTGCCAGGGACGAGATCTTCATGTCAGCCAACAATGCCAATTGTCATATAACATCCATCCCTTCAAGGACGAGATATTATGTGATGTTTTCCCCTGGATGTCTATGATGTTATTTTGGGCTAGCCATATATGTGGAAGTGCCATGCTATTTATGAGGCTCGACCCTGTAGTGTCATTTTAAATCTGAGGGGTCATCTCTACATGATACTAGAGGTAATTTCGACTATTGTCCCACCTAAAAAGTGCCACAAGGTAGTATCTCATACTACAATATTTAGCTTCTTCACAGTCTGTTCAAAGCGTGAACAAAAGAACACCATTGTAGCCTTAATCCAAGCACCTTATATCCAACATAAGCAAGTCGACAAGATTGCAACAAAGTGTAAAGATTAATTCTGCACATAAGCATCTCATGTAGCCAGAGTGGTTAAAAAGACCCAACCCTTCCAGCCATAGGTTCATGACAACCTTCAACAAGTTAAGCAGTGCAACTTCTCCAACAAGACAAGCAGTTCATCAAGATGTAGATTCAACAAACATTTTTCCCTCCCCCCCAGGCACTCAACGCAATGGAGACCATTGCTTTCTTGTTAGAAAAACATGATTGTGGAGCAATAAAATAAAATAAATGCGGAAATAAAACACAGAAGATACACCATACAATAGAGACATAGATATATGTGGTTCACCCAGTGTGGGCTACGTCCACCAAAGAAATTTCCAGGTCCTTCCTTTATTATTATCTAACAAATGAAGATATACAACCTACAACAAACCCATTGTAACTTCCTCTTCTTTCTCTCATAGTCTCCTATATCAAAATACAATATTCTCAATGATGCATAACCGCAATACATTTCCCTCATAAAAGAGGGTTGCCTTCTAGGGAAAAAAACCCTAACATAACTTCTACCATCAGATATGCAACATTATAATGAACGGTCCAGATTTACTATAAAATTCCAGTATATATTTACAAAACAATTTTTCCTTCAAGGGCTCGCTCACCCCGTACCCCGCAGAGGGGGTAACCGTTCTCTGCAATCCCCCGTGTGGAGGAGTGTACATTCTTCTGGGGTGTAAAGTCTCCATGGGGTATAAACACTGCTAAAAACAAAAACCTTTGAATCAGGAAGATAATCAAGCTCCACAACCAATAATCTCCCACTTGGAGACTAATCTCAACGGCCCCACCGCTATTGTATCTGTTGGATTATGATCCTTCTTGGACCTATAAAATTTCTCATCTTCACCTTCATGCTTGAAGACAAATTGAAGTTGAGCAGGAACTCAGTTTCTCCTTGGTTACTCCCTTAGTTAGCATGTCTGCAAGATTCTAGCTAGTGTGTATCTTTTCCAACTTCAAATGTCCATCTTCCAAGATGGATCGTATGAAATGGTACCTGAGCTGTATATGCTTAGTATTCGAATGGAAGGTTGAGTTCTTTGCAACATGAATGTCACTCTCACTTTGACAGTACAACCTGCTATTCTCTTGCTTCTTTCCCAATTCCTCCATAAATCTCTATAACCAAATCATTTCTTCACTAGCCTCTGTAGCAGCAACATACTCTACTTCTGTTGTTAAAAGTGCAACAACCTTTTGTAGTTTCAAAATCCAACTTATTGTTGCTCCACCTACAGTAAAAAAATACCCCGTGGTGCTCCTCCTGTTATCTTTATCACCTTCCATATCTGAATCAACATATCTCTGTAGAACAATGTATGAACCTTCAAAACACAATGCATGAGTAGCAGTACCTCTCAAATACCTGAGAATCCACTGTATTGCCTCCCAATGTTCTTTACCTGGATTGTTCATATACATGCTCACAACTCCCATTGCATGTGCAATATTTGGTCTTGTGTAAACGATCGCATACATCAAACTGTGAATTGTTGATGAATAAGAGACCATGGACATGTATACTATCTCCTCCTATGTCTTGGGACACATTTCCTTTGTTAATTTGAAATGGTTTTCCAAAGGTGTACTAACTGGTTTTACATTCTACATTCTAAACCTGTCCAACACCTTCTCTATGTACTCTCCCTGAGACAATGTCAATTTATGATTTTTCATGTCTCTTGATATTCTCATACCAAGGATTTTCTTGGCAGCACTCAAATCTTTCATTGCAAATGAATTAGCTAATTTCTTCTTGAGAACATATATATCCTGCATATTAGACCCTGCAACAAGCATGTCATCTACATACAATAGTAAGATAATATAGCTTCTATTTTCTAGCTTTTTAAAATAAACAAATGATTAGAATGACATCTACTATAACATTGTTATGTCATAAACCTGTCAAACGTCAAATACCACTGCCTTAGAGCTTGCTTTAGGCCATAAAATCTCTTATTCAACCTGCATACTAAATTCTCCTTCCCTTTGACCTCATACCCCTATGGTTGTCGCATATAAATCTCTTCCTCCAAATCCCCATGGAGAAAAGTTGTTTTTACATCTAACTGCTCAAGATACAAATCTTCTACTTCCACAAGATTTAAAATAGTCCTAATTGAAGTCATTTTAACAAAAGGATAAAATATTTCAACAAAATCTATACCTTTCTTTTGTGCAAACCCCCTTAAAACAAGTCTAGCCTTGTACTGTTTTTTTCCCTCCATCTTCTTTCTTCAACTTGTAAACCCATTTATTTTGCAATACTCTTTTTCCTGTAGGCAACTGAACCAAGTACCAAGTCTCATTATTTACCACGGAATCCACTTCCTCTTTCATGCCTTTCTCCGACTTATTTTTGATGTCTACCTGCATTGTCTCTTCATAACATTCTAGTTCACCAGAATCAGTCAACAATAAATAATACAATGAAGGAGAGTATCATTCAGGGAGTCTACTTAACTTGGTAGATCTTCTAACAACACTTGCAGGAGTTTGAGGTACATGCTACTCCTGTTGTTGTACATTTTGATTTTCTAATTTCTTTGGAATTTCTTTTTCAATGATCTCATTAAGCACTATGTATTATGGTTTTTATTTTTCTTGTTTCTTTCCCTGCAACTTATCTTTGTACATGACCTTCTCATTGAATATGACATCTCTACTCCTAATGATTTTGTTATTTTCATAATCCCATAAGCGATAACCAAAATCATTAACACCGTATCCAATAAAGTTACACTTCTTGGATTTTGCCTCAAGCTTTGTTCTATTTTTTTTTATGAATATGGACAAATGATTCACAACCGAAAGTCTTCAAAAAAGAATAATTTACCTTTTTACCTGTCCATGCCTCCTCTGGAACTCTACCATCCAAAGAACTTAAAGTTCCCCTATTTATTAAGTAAACAATAGTATCTACAACATTTGCCTAGAATTTTAAAGGCAAACCAACATGTAAACTCATACTCCTTGCACGCTCCATGATTGTACTATTCATCCTTTCTGACACACCATTTTCTTGTGGTGTTCCTGAAACTGTCTTCTCTCTACTAATCCCGTGGTATGAATAATAATCATCAAACTTCTTGTTGCAATATTCACCTTCATTTTCTGATCTGAAACACTTCAACCTTTTTCCTGTCTCATTCTCAACCAAAGCTTTCCATTTCTTAAAAGTATCAAAAACATCAGATTTTTGTCAAATGCAATAAACCCAAGTTTTTCTAGTTGCATCATCAATAAAAGTAACATAATAGCGAGATCCACCAAGAGATGATATCTAAGTTGGTCCCCATACATCTGTATGCACAAGCTCTAACCTTTCACTCTTATTTTCTTTGCCGACTCTGAGAAATCTGACTCTCTTTTGTTTTCCATAAACACAATGCTCACAAAAATCCAAATCAATTTGTTTAAGATTTGGCAAAAAAAATCTTTTGTGAAGTATCTGCATCCCCTTCTCACTCATGTGTCCAAGCCTATGATGTTATAGTGTTGTATCCAATCCTTTAGAAGCTAAAGAGATAGAAGAGTTAGTATTACCAGAACATAAATACAATGTACATATCTTCTCTCATTTTTATATCACCAATGATACTTTGGTGACCTTCCACACCTTATCTATAAATATGGATATACAACCTTCACTTTCCAATTGCCATGTTGAAATCAGATATTTCCTTAGATATGGAACATGTCTTACCTCTTTCAACAACCATTGGTTTCCATTGCTTTGTTTTATTTTTACATTTCTCATTCCAACAATTTTGCATAGTGCATCATCACCCAAATGAACCTGTCCAAAATCACCTTGAACATAATCTAGAAAATGTTTCCTATGGGGTATGGCATGAAATGAAGCCCATGAATCTACTACCCAAGACTCAAAAATATTATCTACAGAAAGAATCAAAACATCTTGTAGCACATCACCTGTTACATTTGCTTCCTGATTTTTCTCTTGTTGTCCATCTCTTTGTTTCTCTGGAGCTCTGTAGTCTTTCTTCAAATGTCCTTTATTCCCATAATTCCAACACTCTATCTTTACAAATTTGGATTTGGATCTTTCCTTCCTAGAATTCCCGCAGTTCCCTGAGCCCTTCCCTCTATCCTTTTGTCTTCCCCTATTCTCCATGATTAACACATTACCTGATGTCTCACCTATGCTTTTCCGTTGCATTTCCTCACTAAGGATAACACCAACAACATCATCAAATTTTAAAGCGTTTAAAACAAAGACAGAGTTACTTACAGCCATGACCAAATCATTCCAGCTTTCTGGCAATGAGCACAAGATTAGAAGATCCCTAACCTCATCATCAAAGTCCACTGTTACAGAACTTAGTTGATTAGTAACCATATTAATTCATTTAAATGATCTGCAACAGATCCACCTTCTGACATTTTCATATTAAATAATCTCTTCATCAGAAAAATCTTATTGGACGCTGAGGGTTTTTCATGTAGTTTAACCAATGCATCCATTAGCACCTTCGTTGTTTTTTCTTTCAAGATATTGAAAGACACTGACGTTGTCAAGCTCAATCGTATCATTCCTAGTGCCTTTCTATCAAGAACCTTCCATTCTTCGTCCTTCGTGATCGTCGACTTCTTTGTTATTCCACCCAATGGTAGGAATAGATCCTTCTGATATAAATAATCTTCCATCTGCATCTTCCATAACTGGTAGTTTTGGCCATTAAATTTCTCAACCCTAAACTTTTCATCTTTTGCCATTGCTCCCACTCAAATTAGGAACTCCGTTTTCCTGTGAGTTACATCTCTTTGATACCGGTTGTTAGAAAAACAGGGACATGGAGCAATAAAATAAAACAAATGTGGAAATAAAACACAGAAGATAAACAATACAATAGAGACACAAATATACGTGGTTCACCCAGTGTGGGCTACGTCCACCAGAGAAATTGCTAGGTCCTTCCTTTATTCTTATCCAGCAAATGAAGGGATACAACCTACATCAAACCTGTTGTAACTTCCTCTTCTTTCTCTATAGTCTCCTATATCATAATACAATATTCACAATGATGCATAGCCGCAATACATTTCCCTCATAAAAGAGGGTTTCCTTCTAGGGAAAAAAACCCTAACATAACTTCTACCGTCAGTTCTGCAACTTTATAATGAACGGTCCAGATTTACTATGAAATTACAATATACATTTCCAAAGAAATTTTTCCTTTGGGGGACCTCTTTCCCCCAGACTCCGTAGAGGGGGTAACCCCTCTCTGCACTCCCCTGCGTAGAGAAGTATACATTCTTCTGGGGTGTAAAGTCTTCATGGGGTATAAACATAGCTGAAAACAAAGACCTCTGAATCAAGAAGATAATCATGCTCCACAACCAAAATTCCAAAGGAGGGAGGATTGATACAGGTGAACATTGGTGGCCACCTACCTTTTCCAATTGGCTCAAAACAATTTTCTCGCAATTTTGGTAATTTACTATTTTTAGCAGTTTTTAACTTCTGAGGCCATTTTGAGGGCCTAAATGAAGGTTTTTTGGGATCTAGCTTCACAATGATGGCCTAAAGCTCTCATTGAGCCCCCAAAATAAATCTCCTCGATGATACATTTCCAACGAGCTACCATGCACCCCAAACGGAGATCGTATGCCAAAGTTACACCCCCGAGAAGTTGATACACCAAACTACCCAAAACGGGGTCCACCAAATTGTTGGCTTTTCATCTTCCAGGGTTAGGGTTTTGGATTTTATTTATGATAAAAAGGCCTTTGGAGCCTCATTGTAAAATCATCTTCTTGCGAATGCAAGTAGCGAACACATCTCTTCTCATAGATAAGCTGCCACCATTCTAGCGAATCTTTCACTTTGTATTTTTACAGTCTTTGTACTTTTTCGCTCATTAATAGAAAATTGTGTATTACTGTATCTCTTTGTTTATGGTTGCATCTCTGATACATTTATGTTATATTATTGGATATCCGAGATATCTCAATACATTGATTTATTATATCTCTGCTCTCATTTCATGCAGAAAATAATCCGGATCAGTGGTATCATAGCAGATTGCTCTTGATCGTTTTTTAGTGAATGTCTCCGACGAGGACCAAGTATAGCAAGTTGGGTCTTGAGCTTGTCTCTTTTGAAGATAATCTCTCTCGCATGTCCAAGAAACCCTCCATGGCATAATAAAAGAAAAACGATAGAGAAAAATATTCTATTAATATGTTCTTTGAAAAAGCTCTCACACGACAGAGGGACGAAATGATGGAGAATTTTGCCCACATCCTTCAACGTCTGTCGATAACAACATGTGTGTCTTCATCAAGCGGCCATTTTGGAAGTACCTCGCCTTTCAAGGTAGAATTTAATTTTGGTATTCTCATATTTTAAGGACGTATAGATGTGGATGCCTTAGAAAAATGGTTAAATCTGCTAGAAGATTATTTCTTTGTTCATAATTTCTCCGATAGGGAAAAGATCACCTTCGCACTCCTTAAGACTCTCCCCCATGTCAAACATTGGTGGGAAACTTACTGGGAGAAAAATTATATAGAGGAATTTGGAATATATGGGGCCGATCCCACTTGAGATTTTTTTGTGGATGCGGTAAAGGAACAATATTACCTTGTTGGCAACTATGAGGACCAGTACATGAGATAGATCACACTGCGACAAGACAGGGGCCAAGCAGTTCTAAGGTTCACCAATATCTTCCATACCTTACCCACCAAGATGGGTATCAAAGACTCTGAACGACATTTGATTCTGAAATACCATGGGACTCTAAACATATACATCCAAACTGAAATGGATTTTCTAGACATCTCATCACTCGGTTCTGCTTATCGATATGATGTTAAAATCGAGCAGAAGTTTAAGCACCAAAACAAACGTCTCATCACTCGGTTTTGTTAAAACTGGGTCTGCAAATCCACAACAACCAAAGTATGATAAAGACGACCCTAACAAACAACATCTCGAAAACCAGTCCAAGCCACAAGAAAAGAAGGGTCACGGAAAGACGAAGAAGGGCACTGGAAAATGATGTGATTTCTAAAAAATCCCTTGGCACAACATCAATGAATGTCGCTCAAAATAGTCATTCGTGGCCGAGATAAAAGACAACGAGCCGAACTTTGATTCAGGATTTGATTATGAAAATATTGATAGAAGATAGATCATCGACACAAACCCCACTGTTATTGTCGCGACTGCATCAATTCAACCAGAGGAACCAAAAGATTCTGAAGAGGGGGACCGCCTTTTTCATTCACAAATGTGGGTGAAGGGGACCCCGTTATATTTTATTGTTGATAGCGGAAGCCAAAATAACCGCATCTCAGCATAGGTCGTCAAACAGTTGGGATTGTCGACAACACCACACCCGTAGCCAAACAACATCGAGTGGCTTTGCCAAGGACGAGATCTTCGTGTCATCCAGCAATGTCGATTGTCATACAACATCCATCCCTTCAAGGACGAGGTTTTATGTGATGTTTCCCCCTTGTATGTCCGTGATGTTATTGTTAGAATATAGAATATGGTGTGCTCGTTTTACAATTGACGATACCTTCGCCACCCAACCATAGCCCAAAGCCTCCCTCCGAGCACCTTAACCTTGACTAAGAATTCCTCCGGAAGCAAACCCTAGGCTAGATAGCCAAACAAAGGGTAACGCACCTCTCTCCAAGGATAGCGCAACACAAAAGACTGATCAGATAGTCCCAAACCCTAGCCAAGAGATATTCAAGCCAATACTGAAAAACTTGTTGTTGTTGCAGCTGCACCAGCAGCTCTCCTCCAAACCTGCGCACAAGACTGCAACTGTAGATGCTTTCAAATGAGAACTGGCACCCTGTATTTATAGTGGTTCTGCCAGTTTTGTTGGGGCCGACTTCTCCTTCTAGATATGTGTCTATTCAGTATATTATTATTAATTATGGCCGACTTCTTCTCTTGGAGGCTAATAACCTAATATAAATTATCTTCTTGAGTCGACAAGGCTTCTAGGGTTTATTAGCCAACTCATTAGGGTTTCTCTTGCTTCCCGGAGTCTTTTATTCTCATCAGGTTCACATGTGGAGGTAAATACCTCCCGCAGCTACCATAATATTAACACTCCCTCCTAGCTAGAGAGGTATTTACAGGTAATGGACTTGAGCACAAAAACATACCATTTACCCAATAGCATCAATATAGTCATCT
>JASDQU010750471.1:33007-44430 GCA_032191745.1 Picea mariana
TATGGATTGGTTTAGCCATTAAGGAAAAATCTAGAACAAACCTACGAATGAAGTTGATAATGCCCATAAAGGCTTGAACCTCCTTTTTGGAAGTGGGGGAAGGAAGGTTCAGGATAGCAGCAATCCTTTCGATATCTATGCTTATTTATGAATCAGAAATGATATTTCCAAGGATGTTTCCCTTCGTGATGCCAAAAATAGATTTAGAAGGATTTAAAGAAATGTCGAATTTTCTGCATCACATGAGAACTTTTCTGAGATGACCAAAGTGATCCTATCAGTTCTTTGAATAGACGGTCAAATCATCAAGATAAACCTGGATAATCTTACCTATCATATCATCAAAATATATTTTCATAGCTCTCTGGAAAGTGGCACCTACATTAGACAAGACAAAAGGCATGTGTTCATAAGCAAATGTGCCCCATCGTGTAATAAAGGTGGTTTTGTACCTATCAGTGCTTTTTACTTTGATTTGATTATATCCAGAGAAACCATCAAGTAAGGACAACATTTGTGACCCTGCAACCTGTTGCAAAATCATTTCCATATTAGGGAGAGGAAAATGATCTTTAACACTTTCTCTATTCAATGCACGAAAATCAATGCATAAAATAATATGACCAGTTGTCTTCATAACAGGAACTAAATTTGAAACCCACTCAGAATACTTAACTGGAAAGGTTATACCAGCTTTCAAAAGCTTTTCCAACTCCTTTCTAATAGTAGCTTTAAGTGCGGGGTTAATGGGCCTTTCTTTTTTCCTAACTGGTTTTATCCCTTCCTTGATATGAATGGAATGTTGTATGAGAGCAGGATCAAAACCACGAAGATCCTCGTATGACCAAGAAAAAACATCTTGCAATTCATGTAATAGTTCTGTGAATTTTTCCTTTTCTTCATCGAAACATTGGGCACCTAGTTTAACCATATTTGGAGATTTTGAGGTCCCAAGGTTCAAGGAAATGGTATCACCCACTTTCCTTTTCGAATCATATTCCTTATGTGTTTCTTTTTTTCTCACATCACTCGATGAAAATGAACTCTCAAGAGGATTCAAGCCCTTTGGAAATTTTTCATCTTCCATAGATATGATTTCCTTAGGCTTAAACGATTCATTTTGTATGAAAGCATAGATGTCTTCATCATTAGGGAAAATCTGCCATGATTCTACATTATCAATAATGTGAGGACGATATAAATATTGAAAAGTACAATCAGGCCTTTGAGGTAGAAGTTGTCGAGTAGGGGATGCCGCAAATACAACTAACCTATCAGCCATTGAATTAAATTCCCTCTTAACATGAGTGATGTTAAATGATAGCAGATTCAAGATAAGCATCCAAAAATCTTGGGTATAGCATTCCATCAACTTATTTCTAGGAGAGTATATTTTACGCACAAGGTTTACAACAAGTTCAGAATCACCAAAAATTGTAAGGTGGTATGATGCAGTACCCCAACCCTTAGGTCAGAGTCTGCACAGGATCTTTCAATTTCAGCCCCTTAGAGTCTGACTGGCTCTTTTATTTCCTCTCAGAAATTCTTTACACACCCAACTGAGTGTATTTCACAGGTCCTTTTGAGTTGCTCACGTGATCTTTGCACTAGCATGAACTCCATGATCAACACCCAACTGACATTGGGACTTTCCCCTTTTCCTTTTGGGATACCTAATTTTGCGAGTTCACGAATCCTATTTTCGAGCACCTTACCTCTTCAACCTCTGAAATCTGAAATACCAAACACTAGACACTTCTCGTCACTGACTTTGGCTTTCCGCTCTTCGCAATTTCGGGAGTTGTGTTGATATGCAACTCTGCCTCTTGACTCCTGGAATCCCAAAATTCGAAGTACCAAAATCGTGAAAGTCCACTCTAAGTCCTGTCGCACTTCGTGACTTCGTATTTTCCATTTACTGCTCCCCGTTCCTTGTCATCAATATTCTCGGTATGTCGAACCTCGAAATACCAAAATGCTGAAATGATTTTCTTCCCCTAGGATTTTGCAAACCGGCAGTTCGAAACTCTCGATTCCAAATCACTGTCTCCTCAAAATCCCGGATACAGAAATGCCGAAATGTCAAAACACTCCTCCAAAGGTATTTTTCGTTTCACGATTTCGTGGCTTCTTATGTGGAGCACTCTACTCCTTGTCAACAGGAATGTTGAAATGTCGATTCCCAAAATTCTTACAAATATCCTGCCGCGACTTGTGATTTTGGGATTTCCTCCCCCCTGTGTCCCGATCACTCGTCCTCAGAACCTTCGAAGCCTCGAATTCCGAAGTTCCAAAATTCCGACCTCGTCACTCTTCACCTTTATACACAAAAACTCTTTTTTCATTTCAGGGATTTGATCAACCAAAGGTTCTGTCCACACTTCGGATTTATGACCCTCGAAATGTCGAAATGATCTCGATGGTCCAATGATTGAAATCAATGGTCCACGTTAAATCCTACTTTTTGAAGGTGGATCTGTCCAACGCTTAACATCCCCCACAACTTTCTTAGATCCTACAGGCCTTGCTATTTCAGGAGTTCTCCTCAAAGAATTCTGACCGTTCAATTTCCTCCTCAAGAACCTCTGTCTCAAAATCGACTTTGCAATCCTTATATTGGGGCGTGACTTCTGCACAATGACTTAAGCTTCCTACTTTCTCTTGAATGATTCAAAGTCCCTAACCTTTATGAGATTTCTTCACAAACTCAGGTCTTCAAGGAGACTCCTTCACGCACTCCTTGCGGCAATCCTTCAAATACTTCAACGTACTTGAACTCCCGAATCTGTGCACTTTCTCTGCAACAGCAATACTTCAATATATCAACCTTAGTTGATGAGTTCTAAGGTCTCTACCAGCCTGCACACACCTTGCATGTCTTCTATGCTTCTCTTTCACTTCCACTGAAATGAGAACGACGATATCTCTCCTGAGCTTCCAGAGATAAACTCTGAACCTTTGTCAACGCACTCCTTGCGGATGCTTCACTGCACTGCTTGCAGGAACTCTCACTCAGGAAGAGAAACAATTGAAACTCATTCTCTTTCTCTCAGAATTTAAACATTTAACATGAAAACATACATTCACACACAACATAATAAAAAATGCATGAAAGAGAGAGTAAGAAACTGTAAGTAGACCATTCAGCATGTATACACAGAAAACATCATAACACCATGAGTCTGAATCAAAGCTTCATATATGAATTCAAGCTTCTGTACATGGGTTCTCCTCTACAACTCTTCTGCTACAACTCTCTTCTTCTCTATGCTAATGTGCTTAATTATCTAATTATGATTGATACAATGATACAAAGATGAGGGTGTCTATAGTCATTTTCCCTCCTGTTCCTAAAACTGTCTAATCTGGAATTTAAATCTACCTACTTTCATTAACTGGGCATAAATGCCTTTTACATTGACAGATGAGAGAAAATTGCTCATGATATGTTTACATCCTCCAAGATATAAATGCAAGGTATGCCTTCTAACTATTACATTAATATTTCAAAAAAAAACATTCCAAAACACGAAAAATGTGTGTTGTTCTTTCCAACTGTCTTCTTCCTTCATGCTCGCTTGGCTAGCTGCTTGCGATGCTCCTGCATCATACTCCCTTGCTTGAAAATCTTCATGGAATCCTATTCATGATTTCTTGCATGGTCTTTCCATGCTTCTGAATCTCTACTTCATTCTCCCAACTAGCATCTTCAACTGGATGTCCCTTCCACTTGACCAAGTATTCAAAATACTCTTTTCTCCTGGTCCTCTTGTTGATTCTCTTGTCAAGTATACTTTTCATCTATGACTTTTTAGCTATAGGCATTTGTTTAGTCCACTGAACCTCTATTTGTTCACTATCTACTCCTACTTCTTCAGCTCTGTAAGGGTACAAATCTAAGATATTGAATATCGGTGAAATTGTGATCCCATCGGGTAATTCGATCTCATATGCATTTGCCCCAAATTTCTTTACGATCTTGCATGGTCCAATCTTCTTCATTTTCAAGTTTGTTATAAGTTCCCCTTGGGAACCTTTCTTTCCTCAGATGTGCAAGAATCATATCACCAACTTCAAACTGAAGTTCTCACCTGTGTTGATTTGCTCTGCGTTTATACTCTTGACTCGAATTCTGAAAATGTTCCCTCACTTGGCTGTGAAGTTCCTTCATTGCCTCTACAAAATCCTCCGCACTAGCACTTCTAGTTTCATCATGTTCTGAATCTTTCAATTCAAAAACTCCCCTGGGTTGCTTTCCATAAACAATATGAAATGGACTCTTCCCTATGCTTATGTTGCATGAATCATTGTAAGCAAATTCTGCCTGTGGTAGAATGTGATCCCACTGACTATGGTGTTCAGTCACTAGGCTCCTCAGCAAATCTTCCAAGCTCATGTTCACAACTTCTATCTGCCCATCTATCTAAGGATGATATGTTGAGCTAAATGACAAGCTTGTCCCTAGCTTCTTCCATAAAGTCCTCCAGAAATGTCCCACAAACTTAGTGTCTCGATCTAAAATTATACTTCTTGGCAAGCCATGAAGTCTAACAACTTCTTTGAAAAATAGGTTCGCAATATGAGTTGCGTCGTTGGTTTTCTGACATGGTATAAAATGTGCCATCTTTGAAAATCTATCTACAACCAAAAATATTGAATCAAATCCTCTTTGTGTTATTGGCAACCCCAATATAAAATCCATTCTCACTGCATCCCACGGCCTCTCAGGTATGGGTAATGGCTAGTATAACCCTGTGTTCTGCCTTTTTCCCTTTGTTTCCTAACAAATTCTACATCTGTCCACAAATATTTTGACATATGTCCTCATCCCTGGCCAAAAATATGAGCCATTTAATTTCAAGAACGTTTTTTCATGACCGAAATGTTCGTCCAATCCTCCACTGTGTTTTTCTTTCAACAGATTCTCCCTCATGGAGCCTTTTGGAATACATAATTGATTGCCTCTGAATAATAATCCATCCTGGATCATATATTCGGTCCACTGGCTTCTGTCCCTAAGAATTGGATTCTCAGATGCCTCATACGCCTCTTTAAAATCTATTTCATCTCTGTACATTTCTTTGAGATTATCAAATCCCAAAGTTTTGACTCTAAATTCCTACATAAGAAAACATTTCCTGCTCAAAGCATCAGCAACTTTGTTAGCAGTTTCATAAATATGTTTGATTACAAAAGTAAAATTCTACATGTATTCAACCCATTTAACATGTCTTTGGTTCAACTTCTCCTGCTGAGTCATGAATTGTAAGGGATGATTATCACTGTACAAAACAAACTCTTTAGAAACCAAATAATGTCTCCATTTCTTCAGCGCTTGTATGACCGCATAAAATTCCTTGTCATATGTAGAGTACTTAACCCTCGCCTCATTCAGTTTCTCACTGAAGTATGCGACTGACCTGTCGTCTTGGCTCAAGATCACTCCAATTGCAAACCCACTTGTGTCACACTTGACCTGAAACGTCATGCTAAAATCTAGCAACACCAGAATTGGTTGTTCCGTGATCTTTTTCTTCAACAGATTGAAACTTTTTTCTGCTTCCTCTATCCAATGAAAAGATTTGTGTCTTTTCTTCACCGTGTCCATCATTGGTGTGCTAATCCCACTAAAATGTTGGATGAATTTCCTGTAGAAACTAGCTAATCCATGGAAGCTTCGAACCTCATACACTTTTCGATGATGGCCAATTTTTAATCACCTCCACTTTATCTGGATCCATTTTCAGCTTATCTGCAGAGATAACAAACCCCAAATAAATGAGCTTTGTCCTCATGAATGATGATTTCTTCATATTTATCAGCAACTTCTCTTGCTGTAATCTCTTCGTCACTGTAGCCAAATTCTTCAAGTTTTTTGTTTCTGTCTTACTAAAAATTAATATATCATCAAGATATACAATGACGAATTTTCCGATAAACTCTTTCAAGACTTCATTCATTAATCTCATGAAAGTACTAGGTGCATTTGTTAAGACAAATGGCATAACAAGCCATTCATACAACCCCTCATTCGTCTTGAATGTTGTCTTCCAGTCATCACCTTCTCTCATTCAAATTTGATGATATCCGCTTTTCAAATCAATCTTTGAAAAAAAAATTGCTCCACTCAAGCAATCCATCAAATCATCCATCCTTGGCAACGAAAATTTGTATCTGATGGTAATATTTTTTATTTCCCTTGAGTCTGTACACATCCTCTAGCCTCCATATTTCTTTGGGCTGAGCACTGTTGGAATAGCACATGGACTCAATCTTTCTCTAATCAATCCCTTGTCCATTAAGTCCTGGACTTGTATTTTGACCTCTTCATTCTCCTGTGGCGTAAATTTGTACGTTGCTTTGTTTGGTAAACTAGCTCTAGGTATGAGGTCAATATGATGACTTATACTTATGATCAGTGGCAACGAACAAAGTAGTTCATCCACTACTATATCAGCAAACTCTTCTAGCAACTTCTAGATTTCCTCTGGCAAATCATCCACTCTTGTACTGATTAAAACAATTCTAGGCTTCCTGACCATGATGAATTGGGTATCTTCCTTCTTCTTAACCTCCTTAAGAAGTTCCTTACCACTCATGAGAATTACATTGTTGCTCACTTCTGGTTTCGTTTCTTTATCCTTAATCGGCAACAACATGTGAGTTCTCCCATTCTTCTCCAGGGTGTATGTGTTCTTTCTCCCATCATGAATCACATTCATGTCATATTTCCATGGTCTACCCAGCAATAGATGACAAACATCCATGGGAATGAAATCACATGGTATTTCATCCCTATATCCTCCTATTTTAAATTCAATTAAACATTGTTTAGTGACATTTACCTGATGTCCTTTTTGTAACCATGAAACTCTGTATCGGCTTGGATGTTTAATAGTCTCCAGCTCCAGCTTTTCTACCATCTCTATAGAAACGAGATTGTATGTGCTACCACTATCCACGATGACTTTGCATACCCTGTCTTTGGTCTTGCACACGGTCTGAAAAATTTTGTTCCTTTGGGCTGGGTTCTCTACCTCCTTCTCTGGCGTTAAGAGAACTTTTCTCATCATCAGTGAACTTCTTCCCTCGGCATCTTCCACCTCAACATTCCGTCCTTGTGCTTCGGCAATGTGAGTTTCACCTCCTTCTTTCCTTCTATGTGGACATTCATAGTATTTGTGTCCATTTTTTCTATAGGCAAAGCATTTTATTTCTCCACCTCTGCCTCTTCCTCTTCCTCTGGTTTGAGGAAAAGTATTTCTATCACCATACTTTCCTCTCTGTGAGCTTCCACCTCTCTCAGTTTGAGTTTGAGGTTTCTTCCACTCTTCTTTAGGTTTCTGATTTTTGTCCTGGGCAATTGTTTTGCCTCTAGCTTGACTTCTGCCTCGGCCTCTTTGAACTTGCTTCCAGCTCAGCTTCTCTTCAGCTTTCAGAGCCATCTGATAAGAATCCTCCACATTTCGAAGGCTCATCATGCTCATCTCATCCTGAATGTCATATCACAGACCATTCATGTACCTGGCAACCTCTACATCATCACTTTCCCGATGACCTGCTCTGATGTTGCTCTTGTAGAATTCTTCAGTGTACTCTTTCACTGTGATCAACTTCTATCTCAAGTTTTGCATTCTTTGAAACAGAGTAATTTGATAATCCTTGGGTATGAATTTTGCCTTCATCTTTGCAACCATTCTATCCCAAATTTTGATTTTCTGCTTGTTTTTGCAGCGTCTGTCAGCTTGCAGTTCATCCCACCATAATGTTGCATGCCCTTTAAGTCTAGTAACAGCATGTTTGACCTTCTTGTCTTCCTCGACATCCTCATCGTCAAAATATTTATCCAGAGCTCTAATCTAGTCTAGAATCTCTTCAACGTCTAGGTTCCCCTCATACATGGGAATCTCCATTTTTTCCCTGGCACCTATCCTTGCAACAGCCCTAAACAGGCGTTCATCTGCTGCATCTTCGGCTACAACTTCTTCTCCCTCGTTTCCAACTTCATTTTCACTTTCAGCCTCATTGATATCCCCAGCGTTGATTGTGCGCCTCTGTGTTGTCTCCATGGCATCAAGCCTAGCACGTAGTTCGTGCATTTCCCTTTCCACTTCTGGATCAGGCATTGGCCTCTCTCTCCTTCTCAGCGGCATGGCTGAGAAATATTCCTCTTTTCTCCTCTCACTTCCTCTATCTGCAATATACAAGCAGATGAAAGCTCTGATACCACACTGACGTAGTACCCCAACCCTTAGGTCGAAGTCCGCACAGGATCTTTCAATTTCGGCCCCTTAGAGTCTGACTGGCTCTTTTATTTCCTCTCAGAAATTCTTTACACACCCAACTGAGTATATTTCACAGGTCCTTCTGAGTTATGCTCACGTGATCTTTGCACTAGCATGAACTCCATGATCAACACCCAACTGACATTGGGACTTTCCCCTTTTCCTTTCGAGAAACCTGATTTCACGAGTTCGCGAATCCTGTTGTCGAGCGCCTTACCTCTTCAACCTCCAAAACCTGAAATACCAAACACTAGACACTTCTTTTCATTGACTTCGGCTTTCCACTCTTCGTGATTTTGGGAGTTGCATTGATGTTCAACTCTACCTCTTGACTCCCGGAGTCCCGAAATCTGAAGTACCGATATCCCAAAATTCCACTCTAAGTCCTATTGCACTTCGCAACTTTGGATTTTCCCTTTACTTCTCCCCATTCCTTATCATCAGTGTTTACGGTATGCCAAACCCTGAAATACCGAAATGATGAAATGGTTTTCTTCCCCCAGGATTTCGCGAATCGAGAGCTCGAAACTCTCGATTCCAAATCACTGTCTCCTCGAGATCCCAATTCCCAAAATGCTGAAATTTTGAAATACTCCTCCAAAGGTATTTCACGTTTCGCGATTTCGAGGCTTCTTATGTGGACCACTCTACTCCTTGTCAACAAAAATGCCAAAATGTCGATTCCCAAAATTCTTACAAATATCCTGTCGCGACTTGTGATTTTGGGCTTTCCTCCCCCCTGTGTCCCGATCACTTGTCCTTACAACCTCCGAAACCTCGAATTCTGAAGTTTCAAAATTTTGAACTCGTCACTCTTCGCCTTTATACATGAAAACTCTTTTCGTGTTTTAGGAATTTGATCAACCAAAGGTTTCATCCACACTTCAGACTTATGACCCCAGAAATGTTGAAATGATCTCGACACTTCATATGATCGAAATCAATGGTCCACATTAAATCCTGCCTTTCGAAGGTGGATCTGTCCAACTCTTAACTTCCCCCACAACTTTCTTGGATCCTACAGGCCTCGCTATTTCGGGAGTTCTCCTTGGAGAATTCCAACCGTTCAATTTCCTCCTCAAGAACCTCTGGCTCAAAATTGACTCTGTGATCCTTATATTGGGGCGTGAATTCTGCACAACAACTTAAGCTTCCTTCTTTCTCTTGAATTATTTAAAGGCCCTAACCCTTCTGAGCTTTCTTCACAAACTCAGGTCTTCAAGGAGACTCCTGCACGCACTCCTTGCGGAAATCCTTCAAATACTTCGGTGTACTTGAACTCCCGACTCTGTGCACTTTCTCTGCAATAGTAGTCCTTCAATATCTCAATCTTAGTTGATAAGTTCTAAGGTCTCAACCAGCCTGCGCACACCTTGCACGGCTTCTGTGCTTCTCTTGCACTTCTACTAAAATGAGAATGATGATATCTCTTCTGAGCTTCCAGAGATAAACTCAAAACCTTTGTCAACGCACTCCTTGCGAACGCTTCACTGCATTGCTTGCAGGAACTCTCACTTAGGAAGAGAAACAATTGAAACTCACTCTCTTTCTCTTAGAATTTAAACATTCAACATGAAAACATACATTCACACACAGTATAATAACAAATGCATGACAGAGAGAGTAAGAAACTGTAAGCAGACCATTCAGCATGTATACACAGAAAACATCATAACACCATGAGTCTGAATCAAAGCTTCATATATTAATTCAATATTTTGTACATGGGTTCTCCTCTACAACTCTTCTGCTACAGCTCTCTTCTTCTCTATGCTAATGTGCTTAATGATCGAATTCTGATTGATACAATGATACAAAGATGAGGGTGTCTATAGTCGTTTTCCCTCCTGTTCCTAACACTGTCTAATCTGGAATTTAAATCTACCTACTTTCATTAACTGGGCATAAATTCCTTTTACATTAATAGATGAGAGAAAATCGCTCATGATCTATTTACATCCTCCAAGATATAAATGCAAGGTACACCTTCTATCTATTACATTAATATTTCAAAAAAAAACATTTCAAAACGCAAAAAATGTGTTTTGTGCTTTCCAACTGTCTTTTGCCTTCATGCTCGCTTGGCTAGCTACTTGCAATGCTCCTGCATTAGGTCACAACCAAGGTTATAAGCATTTTCGATGCCTAGCAGTAAGGCTTCAAATTCAGTGACATTGTTCATGCAAGAAAACTCTAAACTATAAGAAAATTTGTGGATTTTACCTAGGTGAGTACAAGATAATGCTAGCTCCATTACCTTTGTTTGAGCATCAGCCATCGAAATTGATGTGCCACATACTGTCTTCTAAATCAATTTTTTCTAAAGCTGTGTCACCCTCATCAGCAAAAGTTAGAGTATACCCCTAAGTCTTCCTCAAGATAATTTACATTTGGTTGAGGAATACTCTCTATGTATGGTGAAATTATTCCTTCTCTTAGGACTATGATATTATTTCCATTCCGGGGAATGGATAAGTGTGTCCCATCAAGCAAAATATATCCACCTATTAGGGCTTGCCAGTCTCTTCCTAGGATAATAGAATAGTTTCTTATTGGTATGTCGATTACTTGGATGCTAAGGGTTGTCCTTATCTCAAGATGTGCACATAGAACTAACATAACATATTTAATTTCACCTATTGTTGACTGTTGCAAACTGTTATAGGAGAGCATGCTTCTAGAATTTTCATCGGTACATTATAATCCTAGCTCTTCCATAATGATTTTTGACATTACGCTTGAACCCGAACCGTCATCAATTAGGAAACAATGGGCTATCTTGTCCATAATTTTTACAAAAATAAAAAATGGAGGGTTTTTTAAAGGGTGTCTAAAATTATTCACACCTATTTTATTTACAGTGGAATCCTCTTCTTTCGCCTCTTCAGAAAGATTGGCTATGGTGGAAGCTTTTCCTTCCATAAACTTCTTGAGATTCTTTTGTTGTTCAGGGATGGCAACCATGTCCAAAAGAGTAGCATCATCCTTGATGTTATCCAATTGGTTAATAATGTTATACTTGGAAGGGGGAATAAAGGAAGGAACTCCTTGACTCTCAGGAACTTTGACAGTTTGTACATTAGTACCTTGTGAACATGAGGCTGGAGTGGAAGAATCACGAGGAGGTTTGTATTTTCC
>JASDQU010750473.1:32704-48847 GCA_032191745.1 Picea mariana
ATATATTAAATAATCTAAAACACACTTTTAATTCTAACTATGAAAATAAGACAAGAGAATAAAATGGAAAATATATATACCTTGGCAAAATCAAAGTGAGGTGAGGGAATGAATCTTAAACACTATAGAAGAGGAAAAAATGGATATATATTATTGTTAAAAAAGGAGGAGTTTTTGTGTCAAAAGATATCAAAATGGCGATCCATCATCTCCCCTCAATTGGTCTAGTTACATGTCCCTATGCAACCCCAATTATTCCTCTTCTGAAATTCCTACATGTAATGCTCCCTAATCAAAAGATGGGTGTCCATAATCCCCTTGATTGTAATATCCCAAATTTCTATCCAATTGTCGCTAGTGTGTCCTTTTCTCTTCTTTATTCCAGATTATAGTTGCCCCATAGAATTGACTCGAGCACCAAATGCTAGGGAAATGGAACTGTAACCCAGTCCACCTTGTACCATTCCTCAAAAAAGAATTGGCGTAGAATGCTGCCCTATTAAGGGATAGACCAAAATATGGATAACCCATGGGATTCTTGTTTCTCAAATAGTTGGGAAGAGTCTCCCATATGTCATGAGAAACCAAAAGTTCCTCTACTAAATGTGCCCTCAAGACTTCAAGATATTCCGTTATGGAATATCTCTAATGATGTCGAATGGTGAAAATTTCCTTTGGATCTCATCTCAACCTTTGTAAATCATCCTTGATCACATGAGGCAAAGGATACTCATCTCTAACTTTCAGGATTACATCTACCTCAATCCTTGCATGGAAATCCATATATTTCTTCYATTGAACTAAGCCAAGTATATGAGATATGAATGCACACAACTGAACATCCCGAACATAGGGGTTGGGGTTCTAGMGGGCATTATTCTACAATAGAAAATTATTAAGGTAAATTTCACACATCAAATTTTGATCCTTCATATTAGTAGAGAAGAAGAGGTCCATGAAATCATGTGGTTTATTCACTTCATAATGTTGTCCTGCTACTAGTTTCCTTAATCCAAATATAGTCCATTGGTCAGGCAAGAGTATGGGATAAGCCCTTGGGGGGATTATACAAAGGATTTCCTCAAAGGCTAGTTCACATGCCTGTAGCACTAACCCTTGAGTATGTTCCAATTGGTCTTTATACTTTTTAATTTTGGTCTCCCACTTCTGCTCGTGCATGAGATACATAGAAAACCATCTTTGCTTCAACTTCTTAGTGAATTGGTAGCGGGTTTCCCTGTTAATGATCCCCAGATAAAAAATCTCATCCTTTTTCTCCATTATGGAAGATCCAGTTTCAATTGAATAAATTCATAAGTGTTGGTAATGATGCCATCAATAAATGCATGAATGAGTATTTGTTGTTAAATTTAGAGCTTCTATTAAGTTATTTTCAATTTACTAGACAATAATAGCATAAGCAACATCATTGAAAGATACACAATTACAAGGTACACAACATTTATCCTGGGAAACCCTCATGGGGGAGAAGACCCAACAAAAACTTCCTTAATATAGATTTCCAATACAATGCCAAGATAAAAGACCAAACACAAGAGAATTTCCAACACTAAGCAATGCACATCTCTCTTCCTTCTTTTGGCAACTACAACTTCCTTCAAACTTGCACACTAGATGAGTGACTTGAGTGAGTGAGTGAATGAGGCGCTAGAATCTCTTATTTATACTAGCAGAGGAGCGTTAGGTTGGTGTCTCTTCATCAAGCAAGGCCGACTTCTTCACTTAGTGGATAAAGCCACCTTTAATTATCCCTAGGGGCCGACTTGTCAATTAGCATCATATAATTAGGGTTTGACCAATCCACAAAAGGGGATTTGGTCATACAAGAGTCCCAACCTGATCAATCCACAAAAATGGATTGATCTATAAGATAATAACTCAATAATAAGTAGAATATTCTTTGCAGTTACAATATTTCAACACTCCTCCTTAACAAGAAGGGTATTCTACAACATCATCAGGAGAGAGAGAGAGGGAGGGAAACAAAATCAAGAACATCTTGAACACTAACTGGCATATCTATAAATCATCAAAAGTTTTTATCATCATCAATAAAATCATCATTCACAACATGGAGCTAGATAACATCATCGTCATCGTTCACAGCATGGAGCTAAAATAACATCATCATCATTGTTCATAGCATGGAGTTGGAACTTGAAACATCAACATCAATTAACATAAAAGCTATAAAAAAACATCATCAACAACAGGAGGCTGGAGCAACAACACCATCATAGAATGAGGCTAGAGCAACAACATCATGATCATCATAGAGCAACATAATGAGGTAGGTGTAATAACAAAAAAATGTGGTACTCTGACAGTCCCTAGGGATCTTCCCAGGAATCATAAGATTCCCTGGGATATAAAATCCAAACGGAGCTACCATGTGGTACTCTGATAGATCATCCTTACTGGACCTTCGCGATCTTCCCAGGAATCATAAGATTCCATAGGATTATAAAAATAATAACAGAGCTACCACTACTGACCACAACTGGCATATACATGCATAGGTACTCTGACAGACCATCCTTACCAGACCTTTGGGATCTGTCCAGGGATGATTAGTTCCCTAGGATATAAAATCCTAACTGAGATACCCGATGTTGTTCAAGATACCATAGTATCATTAGCATCACTCCCCCTTTCTAGGAAGGTCCTTTTGGACTATACCAAGCATGTCTCTAAAGTAGTCAAACTTTACACGAGACAGAGGCTTGGTCAACACATCTGCAACCTGATCATCTCTGACAACATATTAGAGCTTTATATCTCCCCTCTGCACCATATCGCGAATGTAGTGATACCATATTTCTATGTGCTTCAAATTATCATGGAACACATGGTTCTCCGTCATCTTTATACAACTCTGGTTATCACATAGAATTAGGGTTTCTTCCATCTCCAATTCGAATAGAACTGTCAACAACTTCTGAATCCATATGGCTTCACAACTAGCAGAGCATGCAACAATGTAATTCACTTTTTCCGTGATGAGATAAATACTATATTTCTTCCTACTCTGCCATGAATTCATGTCTGACCCCAGACTGAAACAATATCCTAAAGTGATATTTTTGTGAGAAACACTTCTATCCCAATCTGAATCGATATAACCAACCAATCTGAAGTCATGATATCCATTATAAAATAGACCAAAGTCCAACATACCCTTAAGGTATCTCATCACATTTGTTTCAGAAACAAGGTGAAAACGTCTGGGCTCTACCAGATACTAACTCAAGGTGTTCACAAAAAAAATATATTTGGACTCGTATTCGTCAGATACATCAAAGATCCAATAATATGTCTGTACAATGTAGAATCAACCAATTTTGACGAAGTATCAACCAAGAGCTTCAAATTTGTTTCCATGGGTGTGTTCATGGATTTACATTCCAAGATATCAAACCTCTTCAGTATTTCAACTGCATACTTCCCTTGGTTAAGGAATATCTTCTTTGGGCTCTGCTAAATCTCAAGACCTAAGAAATAATGCATTAGGCCTAGGTCTTTCATCTCAAATTCTACAATGAGATTCTTCTTACAATCAATGATGAGATTTTCTTCTCCAATTAAGAATAAGTCATCCACATACACCAACAATATAATTGGATCATCATTCATAACCTTGAAGTAAATGTTAGAACCAACTTTACTCTTGGTAAAACCCAAGATCATCAGGAAACTGTCAATTCTTCCATACTAAGCTCTAGGAGATTGCTTTAATCCATACAGATCCTTATTCAACCTGTAGGCATGAGTCTTTCTAGCTTCAACTTCAAATCCTTGGGGTTGTTCTATATACACTTCTTCTTCAATAACACCATTTAAGAAGGCTATTTTCACATCCATCTGGTGTAACTTCCACTTCATCTTGGTTGCAAGAGCTATGATGGTTTTGATAGAAGTGTATCTGGCTACAGGAGAAAACGTCTCTTCATAATCAATGCCTTCATTTTGAGAAAATCCACGAGGTACAAACCTTGCTTTGTGTTTTTCAATACTTCCGTATGCAACATATTTTATATTTTATAGCCATTTGGAAGATGCCAGATATTTGTTCTTTGGTCTGGAAACTATTTCCCATACATCGTTCTTTATAATGGCTTGGTATTCTTTTGTCATGGCATCTTCCCATTCTTTCTTCTGAATGGCTTCTTCAAAGCAAGTAGGCTCTTTTTCTATGAGATCACACATCAAAGCCATATAACTGGAGAATGTCTTAGGTTTCTTGACTTGTCTCATGGTTCCTTCTGGGGCACCATACTTCTCTCCATATTGAATGAGTTCCCTTTCCCAAGTTGGATTTCTCTTGTGAGAGATCGTCATTTGGGGAGGTTCTTGAGATTCTATCATATCATGATCTTCTAGAATCTAATCATTAGGGGTAACTGTGACTTCCTTCACTGGTTCTGCAACTCTAGGAGCTACATATTCTTCTTCATATACTTCTTCAAGCTAGCATCTCCTTGATCTCATGAGTGCTGCATCTTCATCAAAGGTTTCATTTCTATTGATCTCAATATGATGGTAAACTGGTATGTAAATTCTGAAGGCCTTATAGACCTCACAGTATCCAACAAATATTACCTTCTTTCATGAAGGGTCTAACTTAGTTCTCCTTTCTTTTGGAATGTGTACAAACACTGGACAACCAAATATCTTGAGATGGCTTACTTCTGGCTTCTTTCCGGAGAACATTTCTTCGGGGGTTTTGAATCCAAGTGCACTATGGGATAATTTGTTTTGGAAATACACTATTGTTCTTGCTGCTTCGACCCATAAGTGCATTGAAATATCTTGATCATGGATCATAGTCTTCACTTCTTCGATTATTGTTCTATTATTTCTTTCCGCCACACCATTTTGTTGAGGATTGTAGGGAGTGGTGAGATCCCTCTTAATCCTGATATCTATGCAAATATTTACAAATTATTGTGAGGTGTATTCTCCTCCATTAACTATCCTAAGTATCTTGATCTTTCTTTCAGAGAGATTTTCTATCAAGGCTTTGAATTCCTTGAATTTTCCAAATACTTCATCTTTTGATTTCAAGAAATAAACCCAAGTATTGCGAGAATAATCATCAATAAATGAAACATAGTATACATACCAAATTAGAGAGGTTGATGCCATTGGGGCACATACATATGAGTGGATGAGATCCAAGATTCCTTCTTCTTTACTATTGCTCTTTGGGAAAGGATTATTTATGTTCTTTCCTTGTACACATCCCTTGCAAAAACCTTCATGATCAACCTTGAATTTTGGTAGACCTGTAACTACCTTGCTTACATATGGTAAGGATTTGTATTTGATGTGAGCTAGTCTTCTATGCCAAATTTCACATAGATTGTTAGTGGAGTGAGTCATGACTACATCTGAGTGACCTTTTAATTTATACATGCCACCTTCTTCAGTTCCAATAACAATTTCATATTCTATGTTTTTTCCTTTATGCCACATGAGGACTTCACCATCTATGAATGCAACCCTGAAGCCTTTCTTATCTAAAGCTGAGATAGAAAGAAATTTCTTTGTCAAAATTGGTACATATAGTACATCCTTCATCTTCATTGGGGTCCCTGAATCAAGTTTGTAGGTGGATTCTCCTGCTCCTTTGATAGGGTACTGGTAATCATCTCCAAGTGTAACTTTTTGGGGAAAATTATTTTCTGTAAGGCTAGTGAGGATGTCTCTCTGACCTATCATGTGCTTAGAATCACTACTATATATGAGCCAAGTGTCCTCTCCAGGTGACATAGATCTTGAGAGGGAAGAGAATAAAACATAGTATTCAACATTTTCTTTAATCATATTTGTGGGTGGTTCATCATCTTCAACTGCATGGGCATGGTGCCTTTCATTATTTCTCTTCTTGTATTCTTCTCTTCTAGTTGGACAATTCTTAGAAATATGTCCCATATTGTCACAATGGTAGCATTGATAAGAGGAAAAATCCTTTTCTCTTCTTTTCCCTTTTTGAAACTTATGGAATCTCCTTGGAGGGTGAGATTCTTTATGGAAATGGGTGAATCTCTTTGGGGAGTGACATTCCTTATGTAGGTGGGTCTTGTTAACACATAAGGTTGTATGGGTCTTATTCACGAGCATGAGGGTTAAGCTCGTGAACAGAAGGAAAAATCCTGAAAGGAGGGTTGGCTCATCGGGGTTTCACATATCGGGAAATCGAAAGTCTCGATGACATGAGATCGGGAATTTCCATGGAAAATTACCCAGAAATGATCTGGACCGTCCGTTAGTGGAGACACATGGCGGAGATCGAGGCGTCGGGAGTTGAGATATCAACATTCTCGTGGACAGGAGATCGGGTAAGTCCACCTTGAAAACCCTGACACAAATCTGGGCCGTCCATCTAAGAGAGGATGCATGTCACGCGATCGTCCATTCCGGAGATCTGGGCACTAGGCATCGGGATATTGACATTTGGGAAATCGGAGTTCCTGAGGTTGTGAAAGTCGGGACATCAGAAGTCTAGAAAACTCGAGGAGCGATCTGAACCGTCCATTCACTTGGGACACGTGTCAAAGATCTGAAGGGAGTCGGAGTTCAACATTTTGCGAGTCCTAGGGACGAGGCGTCCAGGACATCAGAAGTCATGAAATCCTGAGAGTTAACCAGGACTGTCCATCAGAGGAGGACGCACGGTAGCAATAGGAGCCATTGGGGAAAGTCCCGACAGGAAGTTGTCTATCGGCATTTGGGTCATCAGGATATCAGGAATCCAGGTGACAAGGTGTTTATGCAATTCAGAATTGCGAAGTCCGAAACCCTGATAAGGAGGAAACTGCCATTGCGGGCCAGCTGTCAGCATAGTGGAGAATCGGGATTCGAGGGATCGACAATTCCGTGGGCAAATGCATTTCAACATTTGAAACTCCGAAGCCCCGATAGGTGGTATGACTGCGGTCATATAGAGGGAGGTCGTGTGGACCAAAGGTATATCCCAAGGGACTAGCAGAAGATGACGTCATATCGGGATATCAGGGATTCCGAGGACAAAATGTTTATGCATTTCGACATTGTGATGTTCGAAACCCCGATGGGAGACAAGGCTGCGGTCTTGTGAGATAGTGGTCATGTGGGCCAGGAGTCTAGCCTGGAGGTCTAACGGGAGTTGGAGCACATCGGGATTTTGAAGCCCAAAACCCCGAAGGAAGGATAAGGTTGCGGTCTTATGAATTAGCGGTCACATGGACCAGAGTTTAGCTAGGAGGAGCTAAGGCTGAAAGGAGTGCATCGGCAAGTCGGAGTTCGAGGATTCAAGAGGACAGGAACTCTGGACATCGGGAAAGATGGTGGGCAAATGCATTTCAACATTTGAAACTCCGAAGCCCCGATAGGTGGTATGACTGCGGTCATATAGAGGGAGGTCGTGTGGACCAAAGGTATATCCCAAGGGACTAGCAGAAGATGACGTCATATCGGGATATCAGGGATTCCGAGGACAAAATGTTTATGCATTTCGACATTGTGATGTTCGAAACCCCGATGGGAGACAAGGCTGCGGTCTTGTGAGATAGTGGTCATGTGGGCCAGGAGTCTAGCCTGGAGGTCTAACGGGAGTTGGAGCACATCGGGATTTTGAAGCCCAAAACCCCGAAGGAAGGATAAGGTTGCGGTCTTATGAATTAGCGGTCACATGGACCAGAGTTTAGCTAGGAGGAGCTAAGGCTGAAAGGAGTGCATCGGCAAGTCGGAGTTCGAGGATTCAAGAGGACAGGAACTCTGGACATCGGGAAAGATGAGACCCCAAAACTCGAAACTGAATCGAGGAAATGTCATAGACGCGTGAAGAAGAGGCTGTGACAGGGAATTAAGGACCTATGGATCGGGTTTGGAATTTCGCTGCTGCGAGCTTCGGGGATTCTCATTATTGAGAAATCAATGAAAAAGTTTGATTTTAGGTAGTGGGTATGTTACAATGGGTCACCAAGTATTCTTTGTTTTCATTTTTTGAGTCACAGGGTCCATGTAACATAGGATTTGAAGTTATTAGGTTGTGTTCATATGGTTACAGTCGGTTCCAAAATGAATTGGGCTATGTTTAGCCTAAGCCTAAAGTTTGAGTCACATGATGATTTTCATGTCAAGATCTAAACCCTTACAAGTCACACTCTTGTTTTTTTTTGTCATGATTCTGACATGTCACACCTCCAACCTATACTTGAGTTTCCTTTTGTTACTATCCATTTGCACAAGGGTCAACTCAAGTTAATTTTGTGTGATTCCAATTCACTAGGAGTGTTTGCAGCGTACTCCAAGTACATTTTTCTTTCATCTCTAATCATTTCTTTAAAGGATATTTTCAATTTTTTTTTATGGTTATCAGTGCCTACTTTTTAACCATTTTCAAGGATTATGCCACCAAATTTTCTAACAACTTCCTTGAAGTGCATGATCCATTTTAAAATAGGCGCTGAGAATTGGAGGAAAGAGAGGGTTGTAGCTTGGATAGGTTGCAAGCACTCACGTTCAGAATTATCAACATCCACAATAGCCTTAGAGCTACCATGTACTCTATGAAGTGTTTCATACCATTTTGAAAGGTTGAGGAGGGGGTTTGGTAAAATTCTTGAAATTGGCGCCACAAATCGACAGACAGGGGCACTGCAAACTCATTTCTGGTAGCAGCTTCTTCTAAATATTTGATCATAACTCTAAAAAGGTGATGTGGGTTTTTATGAAATATTTTGTGGAGGAAGATGATAATGGAATTGACCTACTGACCTAATTTCAGCCTGACCCAATATGGCATTCGAACGATATAGTTAAAACACTAATGCACTGCAAACTCTCTGTTTTGCATAGTTGTTGGATATTCACCTTGTTTGGAGGTTTCCACCTATCAAGGAAGGTTCAAATGGTATCCTAGGATTTATTTGGATATGAGGGACATGTGTTCCATCTCCAGATCAATCAGAATGACCTGTTTCAAAAGGCATTTATCATTATAGACAAATTCCCCCCAAAATAGGATTTTGTTAGGCTTTTGTTGGAATCTTTTGTAACAATTATCCTAAATGGAGGATGATCATATGTAAATATTTGGGTTCAATATCCTTAGGGTAGATAGAGATTATTCACTATAAATTAAAGGGTTTTTGATGAGAAAAGGGTTGGATTCATGAGCCAAGAGATGAGAGATATGGAGGAGCAACTTTAGTTGCTCATTTGTAAGCCCAAGGGCCTGTTTGTAATGACATTTTATGCCATTAAAGATTCATGAGAGATGTTATTAGATTTTTTTCTGTGTTTTTCCATTTCTTTTTTATCTTCTTTCTTGAACATATTACAGGTTTTGAGGATCATAGCTTCCATTGATGGATGGATTCATGAACATCAGAGGATCTGCTGTAGCTTGCCCATTAAATCATTATTTATTGTCAAAACAATCTTTATCTGTTTGCATAAAGGATTTATGTACAATGGATGTTCTTCCTTTTGTCATATTTACCATGCTTCTACTCATCAATATATATCCCTTTGCATGATATAAAGTTTGATTTCCTTTGATCTATAGGATGTTATGATTCCTTGCCCAATGGAATGCCTATGTAGACAAGTTGTTGCCCTCTCCCTTTCTTTCCCAGTCTTGCTGATCCACCTACCCAAACCAATTTAATCCATTTATATTCTGATGGGTATTGGGATTTCACTTACAACAGTCTAAGTGTGACTCTCAGTGCGAACATTTTTGGCACCGTTGTCGGGGAGGGAAGTGTGAATCAATCTTCCCTGAGAGAATGACATAGATCCAACTCTTGATGGTAGACAAGAGAGGGACACATAAATTGACTGTAATCATCTACTTGGAGACTCTACAATCAAAAAATCCATCGGAGGAAGGATCCTGCTGACAGAAAGATGAAAATACGGAAGGGAAAAACCATGTATCAACTCATTAGTATTCTCTATGAACTCTTGCTCTTCTTCATCAGTTCATTCATGTCTTTCCATTTACATATAAAAATGATTATCCTTTTTTTTGTTTACTCTGATGATCATCAACATTCATTTGTATATCCCTCTTTGGAATAAGAAGATCTCCATTTTTCCTCTGTTGTAGATGTTGATCATGTCTCCCCATCTCAGCCTATTGAGAAAGATGAAGTACATATCTCAATCCCTCCTGAAATTCAGCAAACTTATAGTCATGGGAATCATGAAGATGATTTACTTTCTAAAGTCTTTGTTTTACCTTGCAATCAACTTGTTAAACCTTGTTTTCAGCCCACTGTTGTTCAAACTAGAATCAAAGAGAAAATGTTCAAACCTTTAAGGCTTCCATCTCATCTTCATCCTTATCCTCTTAACTTCTTTGAGTATCTTCCTTATTTTTCTGGAGAAGATCATATCACCGTCGAGAATCATTTGAGAGCTTTTGAGAACTTTGTCTATCGGTTTGAGATAGTACATGAATATGTCACCATGAGGTTATTTTCCAAATCCTTGTGTGGGGAAGCTGCTTTCTGGTTTAAGGGTTTGGGAGATGATTCCATTAGTTCTTGGACAGAGTTGTATCATGCATTTTCAAAGTATTGGGGTGAGAATAAGTCCTTTGATCAATACTTGGCTGATTTTCATGTTTTGAGGAGAAAAGAAGATGACGCTTTGGTTATCTTCAACATGATGTTTTGCAGTTTTTATCATAGCATGCCATTGGAGATCCAACCTTATGAGACTGCAACTATGGTTTACTACATATCAACTCAGCATCCATATCTTGTCCTTCTCATGAGAGAAAGGAAATATTCATCATTAAGACGGTTGTTTGAGGATGCTAAAGAAGTCGAGGAGAACATCCGAGCTTGCAAGAGGATTCAAGATCAGACTTACTTTGAAGATATACATGCACATGAACAACAAGGAGAGTGTAAGTATGATTCATATTTGGGACAACATTTTTTAGTTTTTTCATATTTTGCTATGGATTGGGATATTGATCATACTAGTGTTCATTTTTCCAATCAGTTTGAGCATGCAGTAAAGGATGATTGTATTGATAACTACATATTTTTAGCTGATCATAATCAGAAATTTTTAGCTCCTACTATACAATTATCATGTGATCATTATTCTGAAGAGGAAACTATCACTCTTGATGATCAATAAATGCTCTCGAAGAACAAGAAGGTCATCTATTTTCCAGCAAAGGGAAATGTATACATTGGCAGTCATCTTTTCCGAATCAACATGATTGTGATCTTCGTATTGAGGATTCAATAGCAGCTTTATTGGAGTCATATCTTTCAAATTCTCTGAAGATTTCATATTTCATCATTTCATGAGCACTTGTGGGTGAGTATGATTCTATTAAGGAGTTTCTATCATTGCTGTTATATTTATTTTATTATGTATTAATCCATGGCATAGATGGGATTATTTCAATCATGAAGTTACTTGAATGGTTTTTATGGAAATTTGCATTTACTTGAGCAAATTGGAGATCTGGTTAGAGTAGTGTAGCATAGGTAATAAGTTCGCTTCCCGAACATTTGCTTTTCTTAAAATTTCATAGTATGATCAGATTTGCAGTATGAAGTTGGTTTGCATTAGCTTTATCAGTTTGCTTGAATAAGTGGTAGATTTTAGTAGTGTTACTGAGGTTGGTTGCATAGATGACTCCATAGCCCAATGGATAAGGCACTAGAACTACATGTTCTTGGAAACTCACAGGGAGCATGCCATCCCCTGTGGAGCCATATGTTAACACATAAGGTTGTATGGGTCAACAAGTCTTCTTTGTTTTTATTTTTTAAGTCATAGGGTTCATGGAACATAGGATTTGAACTTATTAGGTTGTGTTCATATGGTTACAGTTGGTTCCAAAAGGGATAGGGCTATGTTTAGCCTAAGCCTAAAGTTTGAGTCATTTGATGATTGTCATGTCAAGATCTAAACCCTTACAAGTCATACTCTTGTTTTTCTTCATCATGATTCTAACATGTCACACCTCCAGCCTATACCTGAATTTCTTTTTGTCACTATCCATCCACACAAGGGTCAACTCAAGTTAAGTTTGTGTGCTGCCAACTCACTAGGAGAGTTTGCAGCGTACTCCAAGTACATTTTTCTTTCATCTCTAATAATTTCTTTAAAAGATCTTTTCAAAAATATTTTATGGTTATTATGGCCTGCTTTTTAACCATTTTCAGGGATTATGTCACCAAATTTTCTAACAACTTCCTTGAAGTGCATGATCCATTTTGAAATTGGCACTGCGAACTCACAAACATAAGCACTGTGAATTGAAGGAAAGAGAGGGTTTTAGCTTGGATAGGTTGCAGACACTCATGTTCAGACTTATCAACATCCACACTAACCTCAAAGCTACCATGTACTCTATGAAGTGTTTCATACCATTTTGAAAGGATGAGGAGGGGGTTTGGTAAAATTATTGAAATTTCTGCTGTGAACTGGCACTGCGAACCGACAGTTAGTGACGCTATGAACTCATTTCCTGGAGCAGCTTCTTCTAAAGATTTGACCATAAATCCAAAACAATGATGTGATTTTTTCTGAAATTTTTTGTGGAGGAGCATGATAATGGAATTGACTTGCTGACCAAATTTTAGCGTGCCACAATTTGGCATTCGAGAGATATAATTAAAACACCAGTGTGTTGCAAAATTGTGTTGTAAACTCTTTGTTTTGCATAGTTGTTGGATATTCACCTTGTTTGGAGGTTTCCACCTGTCAATGAAGGTTTGAATGGTCTCCTAGGAGTTAGTTGGACATGAGGGACATGTGTGCCATCTCCAGATCAACCATATTGACTCCTAGGGATGATTTTAGGGGCTAAATTTCACTCATGGGCTAATTTTCCATGTTTTTTTCCCAAAAATGATTCGTTGTTCTAAAAATGATTTTCCCAAATTGTATAAGATAAAATTATTTTACCTTAAAAATCGCCAAAATTTTATACAATCTATATAAAATCCTTAGAAATTTTATTTTATTTTTTAAAATATCACCAAACATTTTATAGTTGGCATATGAAGGATTAGTAAGATTCGCCAAGGTTTCTACATTTTAAAACAAATTTCCATCCTTAAAATCATCCATGAGAATGACCTGTTTCAAAAGGCATTTATCATAATAGACAAAATCCCCCAAAAATAGGAATTTGTTAGGCTTTCGTTGGAATCTTTTGTAACAAGAATCCTAAATGGAGGAGGATCATATGTAACTCCTTGGTTTTGACCTCGTTAGGGTAGATAGAGATTATTCACTATAAATGAAAGGTTTTTTGATGAGAAAAGGGTTGGATTCATGAGCCAAGGGAGGAGAGAGTTGGAGGAGCAATTTTAGTTGCTCATTTGTAAGCCTAAGGCCTTGTTTGTAATGAAATTTTCTGCCATTAAAGATTCATGAGAGATGTTATCTGATTGTTTTCTTTGTTTTTCTGTTTCTTTGTTATCGTCTTGCTTGAACATATTGCAGGTTTTGAGGATCATAACTGCCATTGATGGATGGATTCATGAACAACAAAGGATCGGTTGTAACTTTCCCATTAAATCATTGTTTATTGTCAAAACAATCTTTATCTATTTCTAGAAAGGATTTCTGTACAATGGATGTTCTTCCTTTTGACACATTCACCATGCTTCTACTCATCATTATATATCCCTTAGTCTGATATACAATTTGATTTCCTTTTATCTGTAGGATGTTATGATTCCTTTCCCAATGGAATGCCTCTGCAGACAAGTTGTTTCCCTCTCCTTTTCTTTCCCAGTCTTGCTGATCCACCTACCCAAACCAATTTAATCCATTTATATTCTGATGGGTAATGGGCTTGCACTTAAAACAGTCTAAGTGTGACTCTCAATGATAACATTTTTGGCATCGTTGCGAGGAAGCGAAGTGTGAAGCAAGATTCCCTGGGAGAAAAACATAGATCCAACTCTTTAAGGTAGACAAGAGAGGGAAACAAAAATTAACTGTAGTCATCTACCTGGCGACTCCACAATCAAAGACTCCACTGGAGGAAGGATCCTGCTGAAAGAAAGATGAAAATACGGAAGGGAAAAAACAGGTATCAGCCCATTAGTATTCTCTATGAAATTTTGTTCTTCTTCATTAGTTCATTCTTGTCTTTCCCTTTACATACAAAAATGATTATCCTTTTCTTTGTTTACTCTGATGATTATCAACATTCATTTGTATATCCCTCTTTGGAAGAAGAAGATCTCCATTATGCCAATGTTGTAAATGTTGATAATGTCTCCTCATCTCAACCTATTGAGAAAGATGAAGTTCATATCTCAATCCCTCTTGAAATTGAGCAACCTTATAGTAATGGGAATCATGAGGCTGATTTACCTTCTAAAGTCTTTGTTATACCTTGCAATCAACTTGTTATACCTTGTTTTCAGCCCACTGCTGTTCAAACTAGAATCATAGAGAAAATGTTTAAACCTTTAAGGCTTCCATCGTATCATCATCCTTATCCTCTTAACTTCTATGAGTATCTTCCTCATTTTTCTGGAGAAGATCATATCACCGCCGAGAAGGATTTGAGAGATTTTGAGAACTTTGTCGATCGGTTTGAGATAGTACATGAAGATTTTACCATGATATTATTTTCCAAATCCTTGTTTGGGGATGCTGCTTTGTGGTTTAAGGGTTTGGGAGCTGATTCCATTAGTTCTTGGACCGAGGTATATTATGTATTTTCAAATTATTCGGGTGAGAATAAGTCCTTTGATCAATACCTGCTTGATTTTCATGTTTTGAGGAGAAAATAATATGAAGCTATGGTTATCTTCAACACGAGGTTTTATAGTTTTTATCATAGCATGCCATTAGAGATCCGACCTTCTAAGACTGCCACTATGGTTTACTACATATTAGCTCAACATCCAGATCTTGTCCTTCTCCTGAGAGAAAGGAAGTCTTCATCATTAAGACGATTGTTTGATGATATTGAAGAAGTTGAGGAGAACATCCGAGCTTGCAAGAGGATTCAAGATCAAGATTACTTTGAAGATATACATGCACATGAACAAAAAGGAGAGTGTAAGTATGATTCAGATTTGGGACAACATTTGTCATTTTTTTCATATTTTCCTATGGGCCGAGATATGGATCATACTGGTGTTCATTTTTCAAATCAGTTTGAGCGTGTAGTAAAGGATGATTGTATAGATAACTATATATTTTTAGCTGATCATAATTAGAATTTTTTAGCTCCTACTATACAATTATCATGTGATCATTATTCTAAAGAGGAAACTGTCACTCTTGATGATCAAGAGCTTCTTTCAAAAGAACAAGAAGGTAATATATTTTCCAACAAAGGGGAATGTATGCATTGGCAATCATATTTTTTGAATCAACATGATTGTGATCTTGGTATTGAGGATCCAATAACAACTTTATTGGAGCCATATCTTTTAAATTCTCTAAATATTCCAGATTTCATCATTTCACTGGCACTTGTGGGTGAGTATGATTCTATGAAGGAGTTTCTATCGCTGCTGTTATATTTATGTTACTATCTATTCATCAATGGAATAGATGGGATCATTTCAATCATGAAGTTACTTGAATGGTTGTTATGAAAATTTTCATTTACTTGAGCAAATTGGAGATCTAGTTAGAGTAGGGTAGCGTAGGTAATAAGCTTGCTTCCTGAACATTTTCTTTTCTTAAAATTGCATAGTATGATCAAATTTGTAGTATGAAGTCAGTTTGCAACAAATTTAGCAGTTTTCTTGAATAAGTGGAATATTTTGGAAGTGTTACTGAGGTTGGTTGCATAAGTGAACCCATATACCAATGGATAAGGCACTGGAACTGCATGTTTTTGGCAACTCACAGGGAGCATGCCATCCCCTGTGGAGCCAAATGATAACACATAAGGTTGTATGGGTCAACACATCTTCTTTGTTTTGATTTTTTGAGTCATAGGGTTCATGGAACATATGATTTGAAGCTATTAGGTTGTGTTCATATGGTTATATTCAGTTCCAAAATGAATAGGGCTATGTTTAGCCTAAGCCTAAAGTTTGAGTCATATGATGATTGTCATGTCAAGATCTAAACCCTTACAAGTCACACTCTTGTTTTTCTTCATCATGATTT
>JASDQU010750474.1:0-15692 GCA_032191745.1 Picea mariana
AGCCAAGAGTACCCTGGGGGAGCCAGAGCCTTGGTCTGCAATTGCTAGATCAGATGAAAAATTTTGGGATCTTGAAGCCATTCCTCGCGCACAGCTTGGAGCTAATCGGGAACAATGAAGGAAAGAGAAAAAAGGGATCCTTCTTCTTCATATTTTTGAGACAGTGCATCCACCACTACATTGTCTTTTCCCTTCTTGTAAATGATCTCATAATCATAAACAAAGATCTTAGTCACCCATTTTTGTTTCTCCTAGGAGGAAATGTGTTGTTCCAAAAAGTACTTGAGGCTTTGATGGTTGGTCTTAATTTGGAAGCGTTGCCCCAAGAGATAAGGGTGCCACAGATCAACGACATGCAAAATAGCCAACATTTCCTTTTCATAAATGGGTTTGCCAATATTCCTTTCAGACAGTTGCTTGTTTGTGAAGGCCAAAGGTCAACCCTCTTGCATAAGGATAGAGCCGATTCCTTTCCTTGAGGCATCACATTCCAACACAAAGGTCTTTGTGAAATCAGGAAGGGCCAGAACCAGAGTGGTGCACATCGTCGTATTCAAGGTTTGAAAAGCTTGAGCAGCGGCTGGAGTCCAAGTGAAAGAGTTCTTTTTGAGGAGAGCAGTGAGAGGTGCTGCAATCTTTCCACAGTTCTTAACAAACTTGTGATAATACCCTGTTAAGCCTAGAAATCCACACAAGCTTTTGAGAGTCTTTGGGTGCGGCCAGTCTTGCATATCTTCAATATTTTTTGGATCCACCCTATTGCCATCCTTTCCAACCAGATGACCCAAGTATTATACTTCGGAGGCACCAAAATCACATTTATACTATTTTAGGAAAAGTTGGTGTTGGGAGAGGAGATGGAGAACTTGATCCACATGAGTAAGATGGCCTATCCAAGTTTTTCTATAGATGAGGATATCATCAAATAAAACTAAGAAAAAATGAAGGAGAAAGGGATGGAAGACATGATTCATGAGGCTTTGGAAGGTGGAGGGGGCATTACACAAGCCAAAGGGCATGACCAAAAACTCATAGTGGCCCTCATGAGTGTGAAAGGCCATCTTGGGAATGTCTGCCTCTTTCATACATATCTAGTGATAGCCTGAGTGAAGATCAAGTTTAGTAAATAATTGGGCGCCACTCAATTCATCCAGGAGGTCATCAATGACAGGAATGGGAAATTTGTCTTTAATGGTCAGTTTGTTGAGGGCATGTTAGTCAGGACACATTCTCCAAGAACCTTCTTTCTTCAAGACCATGACTACAGGAGAAGAGTAAGGGCTCGTACTAGGGCGGATAACTCTTGCATTAAGGAGTTCCTGGACCATTTTCTCAATTTCATTTTTTTGTGAAAATGGGTGGTGATATGGATGGATATTGGGAGGAAGGCTTCCGGGTACAAGGGGAATGGAATGATCATGGATACCGCAGGAAGGAGGGAGTCCTTGGGGAGTGGAAAATACCATTTGATGTTTAGAAAGGAGAGCTTGGAGGTCATGCGGCATCAGGGGTGTCTCGGTTGCTTGTATGGCATGGAGTTGGGCAATGACACCAGAATGACCTTTTTTGAGAAGCTTTTCCATGCGATGGGAACTAATGACCTCAAGTGAACAACCAATGATGCCTTGGAATTTATATTGGTGGCCTTCCTGGTCGAATTTCATGGTTAATGCCTTAAAATCCATGAGAATGGGACCCAAATTTCTTAGCCAGTCTGCACCCAACACAATGTCACAACCACCCATGTCGATAGCAAACATATGGGATTTTAGGTGGTAGTCACTGATTTGGAGACGCACATTTTCACAACACCCTCCACATTTCATGGAACCACCATTGGCAATCATGATTTGGAAATTGTTGACAGCATGGATGTAGCAATGAGTTTCTTGGGCAATGTGGCAATGAATAAAATTATGGGTGCTTCCACTATCAACCAGAATGATGACCTTCCGATGCTTGATGTAACCGATTAACTTGAGGGTTTGGGGAGCAGAAAATCTAGTGAGAGCATTGAGGGAAATGACGGGTTCTACTTCGGGAGGGTCTGAGGGAGGGGTTATGTCAGTGATTTCAGGTGACTCAGACACAAGGGGAGTTTCAACATCCTCTTCCGAAATATCCTCAGAGATGGACATAAAAAGATTTTGTTCCTTACACTTATGGCCCGAGAAATATTTGTCATCACAATTATAACAAAGGCCTTTGAGTTGGCATTCATCCATTTCAACCCCAGTCAATTTTTGGATCTTTAATGGAGTGGAGGGAGTAGTGGGAGTGATGGGTTTAGGGAGAGGGATAAAGGAGGGTTTTTGGTTTTGAGATGATACCACTTGTTTTGCTTCTTTATCTCTTTTAGTAGCCTCCACCCAAGTCGAGGGTCAAGCCATGAGGACATGGTCCCGAATCTCCTCCTTGAGGCCACTGATAAAACACTCTCGAAAAAAAGCATCAGTCATGCCCTCTGTTCGAAAAGCTAGGCACTCAAAGGGAACTATGAAGTCTTCTACTGTTCCATATTGTTTCAACTTTGTCAAACAGCCCAAATGGTTGGTGTCCATGTCAAAGCGTTCATAAAGCTCAGTCACAAATTGGGTCCAAGCAATATACCCTTGACGGGAAGTTTTTCTCCATTGCCACCATTGCCAACGTTCTTGATCTAGATGGAGAACACCATACCGAAGTTTGGCCAAGTCATATGTGATGTCGTATAAAGAGAAATAATGTTCCATTTTGGTTACCCAACCAGTGGGGTCCGAGCCATCAAATTTGGTCACATCCACTCGCGTAAGGCATATGTCACGTTGAAAGTGATGGTTCTGAAAGGTATGGGAATAGGAGGAATGTTTGACTTCGGTCTTTGGAGGTGCTTCAGAGAAATGGTCATCTATAGGGATCTTCAGTTTGGTGAAGAGGGATGCAAAGATAGATTCAAGATGGGTGGTCAGTTCTTGCTTGACTTCCTCCATTGAGGACTGCATGGTTGTATTTATGGTTGTATTGATGGATGAATCGATAGAGGCAACAATAGCATTGAGTTGTTTCACTTCTTTTTGGGTTTCGAGGAAACCAGATTGCAAGGTGTTGAAGCGAGTTTCCAGATCTTGGCTATGGGTATGGGCAATGAGGATGGGTGAACTGAAAAGGGGTGGGTGGGGTCAAATTTTTTTCGAAAAAATGATATGGATGAATGTGATAAGGGCAGCGAGATGAATCCAATGGAATAGGTCTCAAATAATGGTGAAATTTTTTCCAGACTTTTATTTATTTATTTTTACACCTGTGGAGTTATACTCTGGTCTAAAGAAAACTGCAGTGATGAAATCCCCAAATGATTAACCAGAAATAAATGTGTATTTACTTGGCAACCCAAACACAGTTGCGCGGCAACAAATCTGGTCTGTTTTAATTTGTTTATGTTTTTGTCCCCCAAGGGTTAGGTATTCAAGGGTTCTACAGACAAGGGTTTGCCCTGTGCTATAGCTCTTTGATATACGTGTGGGGTCCAACAGTAGCACTCGGCCCAATATCTCAGGGAACTAACTAAGGAGGATAGATCGTACCCTTAGCCGTACTACCCGACTACCCAGGTACTAGAGAGTATCTTCCTGAGTGTTGTTCTCGGTGACACTATAGCAGTCCGAAGGCCAATAGGTTTATCTAAAGAGGGCTTCTAGAAATATAGGCTGATCCGTACACATGTGTTGTTTGATGCACTACCACTCGAAGGGGTACCAACAGGGGTTACAAGGGTGGCCAACAGATGTGCACTTAAGAACCACTTGTATTTCCTGCATGTATGAATCCCTCAACCGCAGGTTTATGCGTGTAACGACAAATCTCTGTGGCTTAAAGACGTTGGAATACGTCTCTACCTGAAAAAAAAAATTCCCACAATTTCTGCCAAGAAAAGTGCTCTGATACCACTTGCAAGATACCAGATATAAAAAATATGCAGAACATAAATAAAATGCTAGAAATGGCAGAATAACAGTAATATATCCAGCATAATCTCCACAATATCATAGAAATGATATAAAAACAACAATAGAAATAATGCTTTGATTCAGAAAGCAATGTTCACAGGCCTCTTCGAGGGGGCAACCTCCAATCGAGAAACACTCTGTTACAATAATCTCCAAGCTAGGGTTTTCATACCCTTGACCCTTATTTATACTAAATATGTCTATCAAGAGAAGCATCTAGAGGAAGATCCTTCTAGAAGCGGAAGCTTCTATTAGGTCTTCTTACATCTGCCTTATTCTATTTTATTGAAAGGCCTTATTAATATTGACCTTTATTACATCCGAATATATTGATCTACCTATGTGCGGGTTAGGACCCTAACACTCTTCTTGTAGCGCAAGCTAGTTGGGAAGGCCCCCTAACCTAGTTTTCATTGCAATATATATATATATATATATATATATCTTTTAGTTAGTTAAGTTAATATATTTCATTTATTGTTTAGATTTTATTACTTTTATATGCTTTCTAGTTTATCATTTTAATTCTTACTACGCTTTCATTGATAACTATGTTGATCATCTATAGGAATCATTTAATCACTAAAGGATGATGATAAACTTGCTTCATAAATTATTGTAGGAACATTTGAATTCTTTAATCATATAAAATACTACGATCTATGACTGAAATATCATTTTAGTAAAACATCAATCCAATGATTAAATACAATTCTGTGGTGTAGTTGATTTTGTATCTTCATTGTTTTTTAATATGAGTATGTTTCCTAACCTACCAACATTAGAATTATGATTTATGGAAATATGGAAATGTTGATATATGAAAGGAGTTAACATGATGAGTGTTATGATCCAATGCCTTAAAATTGATAAAAAGTCAATAATTGTAGTCTACTTCAAGGGGGAAACCTCCTTTTACAATATATCCACTACAGAATACAATATGAGATGAGATAACATGATCACAATACTATATCTACTTGATATATATATATATAGGATACAGATGGTTACAATTATGATGAAAGGATGCAAAGAAGGATTCTAGTTGACCTACTAGAATTGTAATAATTCAACATCTAGGGCTTAATAAGGGGTTTTATACATAACATGGGGCTTTGTCTAGGGTAACATGGGGCTTTGTCTAGGGATTAACATGCCCCTCCCCTTCAAACAAGTGTTTTCCTCAACACTTGAATAACCATAGGTGCTTCTTCATGAAAAAATCATCTTCCCATGCTGCCTCTTACACTATTAGGATATTCCAGTTGACGAGGTACTCCTTAATTGTGTGATTTATCAGCTTCTTAATTCTTGTTTCAAGGATTTTTTTTGGCTCTAGTATGATTTTCCCCCCTTCATTGATCTATGTTAATATATTTTGGAATGAGATCTTGTTGTCAATGACCTTATTTAAGAAAGAAACATGTAAGACTAGATGTACATGTGAATATGGAGGAAACTCCAATTTGTAAGCCATACTTCCAATCCTTTGCAAAACCTTATAGGGGAAATAATGTTTGGGTGGTAATTTATTTTCCTTATTTTTTTTCTTGAGGGAAATTTGTTTTTATGGTTGTATCCTTAGAAATACCCAATCCCCCACTTCAAATTCTCTTTCACTGCGATGTTGATCTACTTGTTTTTTCATCCTATTTTGTGCCATAATCAAGTTGTCCTTCAATAGTTTGAGGACCTCTTGTTGGTTCCCTATGTGGTCCTCCACTTCTTGAACCTTTGTATTCCATTTCAAGGGTGATGTGATGCATGGAGGATTATATCAATAAAGTTCCATAAATGGGTACTTTTTTTATGAAGTATGCAAGGATGTGTTGTACCACCATTCTACCAAAGGAAACCACTTAATCCAATGTGTATGTTTATTGGATGAAAAGAGACAAATATATCCTTCTAGAAATTTATTCAAAAGCATGGTTATCCCATCATATTGAGGGTGGTAATATGAGCTATGAGATAATTGAGTACCCAAACAAGAAAATAATTCAGTCAAAATATTTCCCGTGAAAATTCGGTTTTTGTCACTTACAATAATATTGGGGATTCCATGTATTTTTTGAACTATTTCCATGAATGTTGCGGCTACTATACTTGATTTAAAAGGATGACAAATACATTAAAAATGGGCATACTTTGTTAATAAATCCACTACTACCATGATGACAATTTTTCCTTTGGATTTGGGTAAACCTGTAATAAAATCCATTGAAACTTCTTCCCAACGTTGGCTTGGTATAGGTAATGGTTGTAGGAGACCTGAAGTCTTGATTCCTTCTTGATCATGTGGTATGTTTTCAATAATCCTGAATGTCTCCCTATAGGAGAAGTGTGCAATTCCAGAAGGACCTTCTATTTGAGTTGGGAATTCCTACATAAATATAGGTGATCATGATACCATAGAAAATCATTCTTCCATAAAAAATTATCTACTGAACTAGGGTCTTCATGTAGTTGTTGAATGGTATTTTATACCTCTTGATATTGATTCCATTCTATCCTTTATTCTTCTACCCAATTAGATTGCAGAGGAGAAATTGCACATAGTGAACCTTTTGTTTCTTCTTCTTTCTTGGAAAGAGCATCTGCCACAATATTATTTTTTATTTTTTGTAGATAAATTCAAAGTCATAAACCAACATATTTGTAACCCATTTTTTTTTCTCTTTTGAAGATAATCATTTCTCCAAGAAGTACTTCAAACTATAATGATCTGTTTTTACTTTGAAGTGTCTTCCTATTTGGTAGGGGCATCATTTATGAACTGCATGTAGTATGGCCAACATTTATTTTTCATAAATGGGTTTGACTAAGTTTTTTCCTTTAATTTGGCTTCTTTTCAAGGAAAGGGCCCTTCCTTCCTGCATTAAAACTGCACTAATTCCATGGCTTGAGGCATCACACTCAACAATAAATGTTTTTGTAAAGTCAGGTGTGGCCAAGACGGGAGTTGTACACATAGCCTCCTTAATTGTTTCAAAATCCTTTGTTTCTTCTTTGGTCCAAGAAAATGCTTCCTTCTTTAATAATTTTGTTAGAGGTGCTTCTATTTAACCATAGTTCTTGGCAAACTTGCGATAATAGCCCTTTAATCCTAAGAATACTCTAAGTTTCTTCAAGGTTTTGGGAATTGTCCATTCCCTCATAGATTTAATTTTATTAGGGTCCACTTTTATACCTTCCTAAGATATAGTATGACCCAAATTTACCACTTCTTGAACCCCAAAGGCACACTTGGAAGAGTTTACATAAAGTTGTTTCTCTTCCAATAGTTGTAATAATCTGTCAACATGTTGTAGATGCTCTTCCCAATATTTACTGTAGATTAGTATGTCATCAAAAAATACATACACAAATTTTCCAAGGAAGGGATTGAAAATAGAATTCAACAAGATTTGAAATGTTGAAGGTGTATTAGTAAGTCCAAATGGCATAACCAAAAACTCATAATTACCTTCACGTGTTCTAAAATTTGTTTTAGGAATGTCTTCTTGCATCATTATGATTTGATGATACCCTGAATGAAGATCCAATGTCGTAAAGAATTTTTCTCCGTGCAATTCATCTAATAATTCTTTAATGACATGAATAGGAAATTTATCTTTGATGGTCATTTTTTTAGTTGTCTATAATCTGGAAACAGACGCAATGAACCATCGTTTTTTGTAACCAACACCACTGGTGAAGAGAAAGAAATTTGGCTATGTTGAATGATGTCAACCTCTAACATTTCCTTGATCATGTGCTCAATCTCACTCTTCTATGCATATGGATACATGTAAGGCCTAATGTTATGTGTTAAACTTCCTAGTTGAAAATGAATAACATCTCGAGCTATTGGAAGACCCTTAGGCATTTCACCAAATACCTTGGAATGATTGTTGATAACTATTTGGATATCTGATGGAGCATGGGCTATAGATGTTTGAACATCAAGTGAGAACAATTGTGTAATTACACCCTGGTTTCCCTTTTTGAGTATTTTTTCCATTTTATTAGAGCTTATCACTTTAGAGAGTTTCCCTTCGATACATCTAAGCTCAATTTATTTTCCATTTGAGGAAAATCTCATGAAAACATTTTGAAAATCAAAGGCCACTATTCCCAATGATTACAATCGAACACCCCCTATTTGGATGAAAATCACGGGGATATCCATAAAATAATCCCCCATGTTGAGCTTACTACTATGGAATTTCCATAAACATTTATGGTACCTCCATCTGCAACCATTACTTGAAACTATGGAGTGGGATATACACATAAATTGAGATCTTTTTCTGATTTGTAATTGATGAAATTATGGGTACTACTAGAATCAATCAATTTTGTTACCTTTTTATTTTTGATGTATCCTTGTATGAGTAATGATGCTGGCCAATGCATGGAAATATATTGTTGTATTAGACTCTTCCAGATCTGGATCTTGTGATGGTTCCAATTCCTGATGTTCTTCTTCTTCATAGTCTATGTAGAATAATTTATTATCACTACATTTATGCCACTTACTGTAGTTGATATCAAAATTGAAACATAGTACTTTTTCTATTATTTCATCCATTTGTTGAGGTGTCAACCTTGTTGTTTTAGGTACACTATCTTCTTCTTGTTCACAGTCTATGTAGAATAATTTCTTCTCACTTCATTTATGCCCTTTAATGTACTTGTTGTGACAATTGAAACATAGTCCTTTTTCTCTTCTTTCATCCATTTGTTGAGGTGTCAACCTTATTGGTTGAGTTATGGTTGTATTATTACCCACAAAATTATCTCTACTTCCAATTATAGACTTGTGTGTAGCCTTATTTTTGGCATGAATATGACGAGCATTTTGCATAGCTTCCACAATATTTGTAGGATGTCTTAATAGAAGCTCATGTTTAATGTCTTCTTTTAGTCCACCCATGTAAGCTTCCAACGAGTATTCGTCACTTATGTTATCCACCCTCGTGGCCAATACCTGGAATTTTGAATTATAATATTCAATATCACCTAAGTTCTTAATTCTTGTCAATTTACTTAAGTGGTCTTGTTCCGAAACTTTCCCATATTGTGCTTCTAAGTATCTTGTAAATAAACCCAAAGTGTAGTGATATAAAAGGGGTTTCCTTTTCACTACCATTGATACCATTGATATGGTTTTTCTATGTGAATCGTTTTCTTATCATCCATAATATTATGTAGTTCAAAATATTGCTATATTTGGTTCGTCCAGTTAAAGACCTTTTACCATAGACAATATTTGATGTACTCATTTTACCATAGACAATATCACTATTTTCACCCAACCATAGGCACACAACCACCCCTGAGCACCATAACCTTTTCTAGATAGAATGATTCTGGAAGCAACACTAGAACCAACATATAACCAAGAGAGCACATCTTTCTCCAAAGATAGCTCACCAAACATAAAGTCCCAAAGCCATAGAACAAGAACAATACTCAGTTGTAGAAGTTGCAGTTTTAGTTGCAATAGTTTCATCAACTGTAGTTATAGTTGCACTTACCATGAACACCACCAAGAAATATCACCAAGAACACCACCAAGAGATACTAGAAGGTAGGGTGCACATATTAGGCTATATGGCACTAGAGAGAGAGACCAAGAACCATCCCAGAAGATCCACCTTCCATCCTTGCAGTTGTAGCTCCAAATTTGCGCCATCCTTGAGAGAGAGAGTGAAGTGAGGGTGTGCAAATGAGTTAGATAATCTCTTATTTATAGTGGTTCTTGTAACTTTTCTTGGCCAAATTTTCCTTTTAGAATATAATAATTTAATATTAATTCTTTTACTAAGCCAACTTGTCTTCTAGGATTTCTACACATATGTTTAGGGTTTCTCTTGCTTTTGGAATATTCTATTCTAGTCAAAGGTTACACATGGAGGATGATACCTCCCACATCTACCATAATATCAACACTCCCTCATAGCTAGGGAGGTATTAAATGTAATGATCTCAAACACATCCATTCATTTCAAATGTTATGGAAAAGGATCACATAGTCTTGCTGACCATTCTACATGTAGCATCATCATAGCCACATAGGCTATTCCATGATCATGCATATCACATCACGAGAATCATCATCATTATCCATATAGTCAGAAATCACCTCCAACACTACTAGTTGGCACACCATCCTAGGAAACTCCTTCAACACTACTGGTCATCTCCATGGAAATCCTGTAGTAGTACATAGTTACTACAATGCCATCCAATAGATCAAAACAATGTCGATCCATAGTAGTACAAGTGGTACAAAACCACTCCTAGTAGTGCAAAACTACTATCTAATGACATACAGTCACTCTTAGTGGAACACATCCACCACAGTAGTACATATCTATTGTCCAAGGCCACATAATCTCCACCACAATCAACTAATAACTGCACAAGCTATCAACATGTAGTACAATAGTCTCCTGGCATCAAATCATATCATTGTCTGCGTCATCTCTTGAGGCCATACACCATCCGATTAATGAAGAATGATGTTGAATAAGTCATGTGCTAAACTCAACGCACTCAACAAAGTGTCTCACATAAGTTACTCACTCAACAAAGTGATACATGGACCATTCTTATAATATGGAAATACATCCTAGAAGAATGATTTTCCCAATAGATGATGAATGCCACACAATGGTTACAAAATCCATCCTCTCCACCGTATAATCTCTAATTCGTACTAGCATGATGTGAATGCATCATATCTAAGTTGTTATGGAATGATGTGGAGTACCGTCTGCATCATCTCTAAGTTGTACTAGCATGATGCAAATGCATGATATCTAAGTTGTACTAGAATTATGTGCATCATCTCTAAGATGTACTACCATGGTGTCAATGCACCATCTATAAGTTTAATTGGCATGATGAAAGTCATTTTCATCATCTCTAAGTTATACTAGAATGATGCTACTGCATCATATCTAAGTTGTACTAGCATGATGTGACTCAGACATATGAATAATCTATAAGCTGTACTAGCATGATGCTAATGCATCATATCTAATATATACGAGCATGATGCATATCAAGACATCTGTTTCATATCTAAGTTGTAATATAATGATGTTGAAGCATCAAATCTAAGATGTACTAGCATGATACAGGTCAACAATCTGCCAACCTAAACCATTCTCCACAGGGAGAATGTATGTACACTAACACACAGATTATCCATGATGCCATATAACAACACTCCCTCCCAACCGAGGAAGTCATATCCTCCCTTTCAACCAAGGGAGAAATCTCCACGAGTCCCAACTTTTCCCTCAAGTATGAAAACTTTATCTTGGACATAGACTTCATCAAAATATAACATGTCTTCTCATCAATGTAGATATACTAGAGAATCACTTATCCCCTCTGGACTTTATCACAGAGAAAATAGTATTTGATCTCAATGTGATTTGACCTGTCATGGAACACGAGATTATCTGAAAGCTTCACACAACTATGATTATCACAATATATCACAATCGAATCCAACACCTGATCAAATAGTCCAGAAACCATCTTACAGAGCCACACTTATTCTGTACAAGAATCACAAGATTCAATATACTCTTCTTTTGTAGTGTTGAATGAAACATACTTCTTTTTCCTTCTAGCCCATGATATCATAGGAGAGCCCAAACTGGAACATATACCAGAAGTACTCTTCATGTCATCTGCACCCCCTACCCAATCTGAATCAGTAAATCCATGAAGTTTTACATCACTGTTTGAGGCATATCTCAAACCATAGTTTAGCATCCTATGAAGATATATCAAAATATGCTTTGCACATATCTAATGCTCATGTATAGGTTCCACCTAGAACTGGCTTAACATGTTCACAACAAAGAAAATGTTTGGTCGGGTATTCACCAAATACATCAATGAGCCATTCAACTTTCGGTACAAGGACGAGTCTACTGGATGATAATCAAAGTCTCTCAACTTCCTCATATCTGTCACTATGGGAGTTGCCATGGATTTTCAATCCATTATCCCAAACTTTTGAAGGATATTTACAACATACTTCCCTTTCCCTAAGAAGACTTCACCATGCTTATGCCATACTTATAGTCCCAAATAATAATGCATGAGACCAATATCCTTTATATCAAATTCATAGGATAATTCCCTCTTAAGATGAATAATGAGAGGCTTTGCATGAAGCTGTTGGATCTTAATTGATTCCATACAAGGCCTTTAATATTTATACATGGGTTTCTCTCGGGTGTACCTTCTGAGAAAAGAAGTCTTTACATCCATTTTATGTAAAATCCGACCCATGGATGTTACAAGAGATATGATAGAGGTATATTTGGAAACTGGAGAAAAGTTATTATTATAGTCTTCTCCCTCCTGCTGGGAGAACCCTTTATCCACGAATATTGCCTTGTATTTATCGATAATTTATAGACTTTCCTTTGGGTCTAGGCACAATTTCCCATTCATCGTGATGGATTGATATTCTTCCAGCATAGCTTCATTCCATTGTTTCTTCTTGATTGACAACCAAAGATCCTCAAGTATTCAAAACTTGGATTCTTTCCTGAGAAAGCTTCTTATGGAGTCATGTTCTTCAATATATATGATGAGGAATTATATTTTGAACATATATGGCTATCATAGTTGCTTCATATAAAAATGGATAGATTCTTGTCATTCATCATTGTCATGATAGATTCTTCAATGGATCGGTTCTTTCTTTTTTCTACACCATTCTGCCGAGTATTGTAGGGAGTAGTGAGATCCCTCCTAATCTCGACCTTTCTGTAGAATGTATTGAATTCATATGAGGTGCATTCTCCCTCTAGGTGAGGAGGTTGAAAATGGTCCATGCACATCTAAGTGAACGATGTCCAAAACTTATTTTTCTTACCATGATTCCTTTAGAATTGGTACTTGGTGAGATCACCTATCTCACAACTTGATGGAGTCATCTGCTCCATTTTTGTAACTTTCACTCTAACTCCTTCTTAGAGCTATCACCTATGACCTACTTGGAAAAAGAACAACAAGAGAAAAAATATTTCCAATAAAATTTTCATAAGAACATACTTATGGTAACAAGGATCATAGAATTACCAAGTTGACCTTCCGGGAAACAAGAAATATATCCTAGAGAAATTGCTAGTTCATTTTGAAAACAAGTACAATAAGCATCTATATCAATAGTACTTACATATAACCAAGTATTCCTAGAAGTAGTATAACCCTTCAAATATTTTTGTCTCAACTATAGTATTTACTTGTATATAGAACTATCAAACTTGAATTGTGAAAATTGAAACTTAGCAGTTTTATCAATCAAACCTGGAACTTGGAGCCTCAACTACTTGTTCCTATGAATGTATTGAATCCAAGATCACTATTTGGAGAAGGTCTCTTGTACATTCCCTGTAAAATACACTCATGCTTTGCTAGATGATATAACATGAAAAGCATATACAAGTGCATACCTTTGAGATTTGCAGCATCATTCAACTTGTCTTCCAATCTGAAACTAGACACCATCTTGTTAATAAGAAGTTATAAACTGAATAAAAAAGGTTTAATGATTAGAACAAGCTAGAAAAACTAAAATTTCAACTTTGACCACAAAATCAATTTTGTCCAAAAGTCAACCTTTGACTTTGACCCAAAAATTCAAAATTGACTTTGTTGCTAACTACGGGCACCAGACGGTGCGCAGGACTAGGGCACACTAGAATACAAAAATTTCAAAAATTCACTGAAAGTGCCCAAGAATTAGATTAGGGTTTGTTGCAGTTGGAAAAATCAGAAACCCTAGTTGCAACTGCAACTGGTGCTACAACGAGCCTAACAAAGAACTCCTACTCTACCTTCCAATGGTTAAACTATTCTGAAGGTAGTGTGGGTCCATAACCTATTAAAATATTTGATGTGATCATTTTACCATATACAATATCGCTATTTTCACCCAACCATAGGAATGCAACCACCCTCGAGAACCATAACCTTTTCTAGATAGAATGATTCCGGAAGCAGCACTAGAATCAACATATAACCAAGAGAGAACACCTTTCTCCAAAGATAGCTCGCTAAATAGAAATTCACAAAGACACAAAAAAATAAAAATACTCAGCTACAACAATTACAGTTGCAACAACTACAATTGCAGTTGCACTTACTAAGAATACCACCAAGAAATATCACCAAGAACACCACCAAGATATACTAGAAGGTAGGGTTCACATATTAGGCTAGATGGCACTAGAGAGAGAGACTATGAAGCATCCCAGAAGATCCACCTTCCATCCTTGCAGTTGTAGCTCCAAACCTACGCCATCCTTGAGAGAGAGAGAGTAAAGTGAGGGTGTACAAATGAGCTATATTATCTCTTATTTATAGTGGTTCTTGTCACTTTTCTGGGCTGACTTTTCCTTTTAGAATATAATACTTTAATATTAATTATTTTACTGAGCTGACTTGTATTATAGGGTTTCTAGTACACATATGTTTAGGGTTTCTCTTGCTTCCAGAATATTCTATTCTAGTCATAGGTTACACATGGAGGTTGATACCTCCCTCACCTACCATAATATCAACATCCCTTTCATTTTCATATCTCCTTGAGGGAATCTCTCATCTAGAGCTAGAAATATCATGGAAGACATGGAATTTTTCATTTCCTTCATCGAATTTTTTATTTCTTCTTTAATGTCATTTTAATTTTCTTCCATATTATTTTCCATATAATCCATCTTCCCTTCCATTTTTTGAATTTTTCTTTGTGACTTTACCCAATTATTAGAATTGTCACTCAAATCCTTAAGTTGTTCCTCCAATTTGGACAACCTGTTATGTATGTCCTCATTTTCTTCTTGAGTTAAAAACGAGACTTCTAGAGGTTTAATTGGTGTTGACATATTTTTTGGACCCATATGGAATAAAAATAATAATACTCCTCTATTCTATATTTATCACAAATTTTGAATCACCAGAAACAAATATTCCAATAAAAAGTTACATGCCAATTTTAAATTACGTACCTTTCAAACCCTTAATTTGGAATATGTCCTCCTATCTGAACTTCCTTATGATGCAGTTTTGCAATTTCAATCTTTCTGAGTCTAAAATTTCTTCCTGTAGTACTATGATATTTCCTCTCTACAATTCCATAGGTCTGACCAAAATTGGATGAGCCAAGAAAAATTTAGGGTAACTTCTCCACACCTTGTTGATTCTTGGCCTCTAAGAGAGTGAATGTGTACAACATGCCCCACAAAAAATATTTGATATCTAATTATGAAACTTGTACCAGAAATACTACAGATTGTTCTCTTCCCAATGAAATATGGCTCACTCAATTTGGAGCTTCTCTGAAAACGATGTGATGATTTTACCAGGAACACCTTTTTGAGACTAGTTAATAGGACTAGTCATATATGCTATCTTCCATAGGGTGTTTCTCCAAAAGTGTGATGACCCAAAAGATAAAATGTTTACCAAAAATACCTTGATATATCCTATGAATAACCTACAAGTTTCATGATCTGAATCATCCCCCAAAAAAATATATAGATAAATTTCTAAGATGACTTGCTTGGAGAAAAAAAACCCTAGTATCAATGAGCTCTGATACGAAATGTTATGATCCAATGCCTTAAAATTGATAAAAAGTTAGTAATTGTAGTCCACTTAGAGGGGAAACCTCATTTTCCA